>JAEQBH010002624.1:0-250084 GCA_016808115.1 Tetrastigma voinierianum
GGCGCTTTGATGTCCCGAAGACAAAACGGTTGCGGAACGCCAAGCGTTGACTTACGTCACCCGATATTAGAGTTGACTATTGCGCATTGAATGCACTTATTCTCGCCTTGCCCTATATGTGGATGGGGTAGTGTGCGGTTTTCTTTGTCATTATTCGAAACTCCTCGCCAAGATTTTTCGCCAAGGATCCTTTCGGTGCTGTCTCAGAACCCTCCCAAATATTTTCGTGAAAGAGTCATGAAGATTTCGACCATTTTCAATCTCTGCGGGTTTTGCTTTCGATTTTGTTCCAGTATCGACTATTTTGAATGCGCACTTTCACCGCCGATAAGGCTCCAAAGGGATTTAACTGTATACAATTGCTTTGACAAATTCCATTCCCCGCGCGTCCCAATAGTTATTGGGAAGCTCCTCAACAAGGCTGGTCTGCCGATTAGTTTGCCAAGAGATCCTGCCGAGCACTGCCTCATTACTGCAGAACACAGAGAGGTCAAGAGGAGACTTCCACTACCAAAGTCATACAGGAAGGGTTCAAATTGTGAGCGCCTACTACAGTAAATTCTCAGGTTTCCATGTCCAGCTGAGGAACCGAGGTCCTTCGCCGAGTCTCCTCGACGACATGGCTTAGAAATTTTCTTGATAATGACTGGCTCAGCTCAAAGACAGCGATAACACCGCCTACTTTACCGAGCAGTCAGAGCTAAATCCGCTTCCCTGCCACGTTGGTAGCAGCCTTACATCGCCACCCGAGCTCATCCTACGCTTATTCATCTAAATGTTTTTCGGATTTTAATGGGTTATAGTGTGCTTAACTTTCTATACTAAATTGGATATTTTCACGTGTAGAGAGAGAGCTGTCTATGTTAAAACTCTGGGATCAAAGGTCATTCATGTTCATATTCCAAGTTGAAGAATCAAGCCCTTAACTCCCCAAGATGATGGCTGGGGTTGTTCCGTTAGGGCCTGTCAGACAGATTTCCATTTCTCAGCTTTTTTTATGTGAATCAATCTCTCACATTCAAAGGTCGGGTCTTAGTTCTGGGTTGCAAATCATGTTCGCTGTCTTAGTTCGACAGATTATGCTTCTACTAGATGATTATTGTTTTGACACACATTGATTTTCCTAATGTTATCCAAGAAGTGCTTGCGATGGTCAATCAACTCGTGACAGAGAAGGTCAGCCCGGAGAACATCAGCGACTCATCAAGATACTGTGAGGTGAGTGTAATCACAGCTCACATGAGGGAACCAAGAGAGCCTGGCCGCCCTCGCGCCTTCCTTACATCATCCCCCGCTGCTCCCGTCGTTCTCAGGAGCCCATTAAGGGAGAGCACTTCATTCCCCGTCGACCTTGTAAGTCTAGGCCCTGCAAATTCTTCAGGCAATTTCGCCAGGAAGATCCAAAGGAGGCTGCTATAGGGGCCTTAGTGGGGTTTGTCCGAGTCACCCAACCCCAAAGTCCGCGGCCTGCCCCCCAACTTGAAAAGAAGGAACGAGACAAGAAGAGGGCCCAACAAACTAAAGTAACTTGGGGCTGTCGGAAGGCTTGTGGATCGACCTGCATACTTACAATGAGCCCGCCGGAGGAAATGTCTATCCCCGTCGCCAGCGTTTGTCGCATCACGCGCGAAAAACTGTTACGACTCTTTGGAGGATGAGTCTACCCCCTATATCCGGAGCAGAAAGTGTCCAAAGCGACTCCCGCCGATGAAGCTGCCTAGGAAGGATCGGGGCAATAATCCCAATGGACTCCCTCGATCGAGCCACCAATGATCATCCGATTTTGGAAGGCGCACCCAGCGAGACCGGTGTGCCTCTGGAGGAGGGGATCCCAACTGGGGCTCCTTCCAATGTTGACGAACGTGAGGTCCTCCTCAAAGGTAACCTGATGCCTAATACTCCCACCCAAGCCTCGTGATTATTACCTCATACCCGCAGGAGAATGCCGCCTCCCCGAATTCCCGTTGTCGAGAATGCACGCGCTCTTCCTCATTAGAGGATCCACCCTCCGACGTATCATGTCTCTCGGGACAGAGGGTGCTTGTGAGATCATCAACTCCGCTGAGCCCCTTTTAACCACAGAGCCTCCCGGCCGCGATATACGCGCCACCTCTCTATCCCAATTACTTCCGAGCACCGGCACGTCTTCGCATAGAGCAATATTCCATCATGTCTCTCGCTCCAGGTGAGTAAAGAGGTTTTCTTAGCTCCAGGTCGAGGATGCAGATTGTTCATCCCGCGAACCATGACTTCACCGATCCGCTAAAGGCTCTCGTATTTCCACGCTTACTGCTGCTATTTCTGCTGCACTTCATTTAACTTCTTTACATATGACGGTCATTTGGAATATGGCCCGCTAACATAGGGATTTTTAGTCCCAGTTAGATGACGCTGAGAGACTGAGGCCTTACGCCCAATCACCAAGCCAAGCATCACGCCGACGCTCTCGCGGCGCTTATCTGTCAAACATCGAAGCAAGAAGCCAAAGCTCATATGAGAAGATTTTGAACGAGGAAAGAAAGTGGACGAGGCCACAGAGGCTAAGTTGGTCAGTTCTTGGGCAAATTGTGAGCAGCTGGCAAGGCGAAGGCAAGAGTAGGATAAATCACTAGTGGTCCGAGATGCCTGGGCAAACAGTGGGTGAAGACAAAGTACTCCAGCTGTAGGCTAAGGTCAGCTCGTTTAATCTGCTGCGAGCTCAAGGCATCTAGATATGAAGTGTCTACTCTTCATTCCCAGGCGGGCAAGGACAAGGAAGCCATGGTGGAAGACTACCAAAAGCCTCGGGAGCGTGTATTTGCAAATTTACTACTACGTATGTCAGTGTGGTGTTCAAACATGGCATCCGCGGTGACCGACCAAGGATTCCGGATGGCACGCCTGACTCTACCGACCCACTTCCTCTAGAGTTTTTTTGCGAATATGGGGTGCCCCCTAGCCTCGACAATCGTTGAAGCCAAGGCTGAGGAGGTACATCTAGTCAAAACAAAGGAAGGGATCCTATGGAGGCGTCATTGTGAAGGGGAGTGAGAGCCGACTTTTCCTTTATAATAGTTTTGGCTTTGTGGGAGATTTTTGTGGTGGGCGCTATGTCGCCACTGGAATGCATATTATTCCTCAGGATCCTCGCATTTTAGCGCATTTTAATGACATACGAAGATGCTGCAAGAATATGAAGAATGTCATGGTTTTTTGATAAAAATCCCTCGCATGACGACAAACATCTACGGGCTGGCTCCCATTTTCTGAGATGAAAATGCTATGTGATCAAATCCATAACTAGACTTTCTAAATGCCGCTTAGTGCCAACAACCCTATTCGACTTTACGCTGCCAACAGACATCAACTGTCTGAGTTTTTATGTGCCAAGCAGGATATCAACCATATCCTGGACTTTTTTTATGTGCCAATGTGATACTTCAACCATGTCCTGACTTTCTCGTTTTTCTTTTCTTTTATTTAGATGCCACTAGGACATCAACCATATTTGGACTTTTCAAGAAGCCAATAGGACAACAATCATATCTAGACTTTTTAAGATGCCAACAAGGCAACAACAATATATGGACTTTTCAGGATGCCAATAAGACAACAACCATATCTAGACTTTTTTAGAGAAGCAATTATAGGTTTTTAGAGGAAATGTCTAAAATATAATCTTTATTGATGATACTTCCAAAGAAAACATTATCGATAATACTTTTTAAGGTGTATAGCTGCCTCCACATCCTAGTACTTTATTCTTATAAATTTACTGGTAACGATAAGGACCCATTGTCCCTACTAGAATTACTTTCATGGCGGTCCTTCCCAATCACAAACTTCCTGCTACTGGCTCAGCCCCTGCTTTCAAAGGCCCTTCTAAGACTAATTTCTCCGTATGAATGTAGCGGCTTTACACGCTCTAAGCAAATTTGCTCTGGCCGTTGTTGCAAGGACGCCGCACAACTATCGCCCTGTAGCTCGCCAATCAGGTTCAGTTCGACTATGGCTTCAACATTTGCTTTTTCATGAATTTCTGCTTGTACAGTGGGCATCCCGATTTTTGTGGGGATGATAACCTCTATCCCATAAGTGAGGGCGGTATCGCTGATACCTACTGCATACCGTTGTTCCAGAAATTGCAAAATTCGGGTAGTTCATATCTACCCATTTTTCCTTTCGGGTCGAACGGGAGATTCAAAGTCGATGTGAGGGTCTTGGCTGCATGCTTATGTCCGGTCGCTGTTCAAGAAAACATAAATCTAGCATGTTTTACGATCTTCAAATTGTTTCAAAATTCCCCCGATCACGCCCTGCCATCGAATCAGGCCCATTTTCTACTATAATCGACAAGTATTGGTGAACCCCGCACATAATGTTCTTCCATAATGACAACCAATAATAGCTTTTTCTGAGCCGGGGCAATAGGTAGTGGCCCTACGATGTCCATACCCCACTGAGTGAAGGGCCAAGGACTCGTTATGGTTGTTAGGTCTCGCGGTCGGCACCGGCTACGGGGCCCGCTTGTAGCGCTTATCACACTTCCCGACATGTGCGATCATGCCTACGCCAAGCACGGTCGTCAATGCAAATTTCAAAAGGGGTCAGGGCCAAGGTCCCGCCGTCGGATGATTTCCGCACTACCTCCCATCAGCCGGAGTTCGGGCCAAAATAATATACTCGCCCTATCGTGGAGCGAGGCACTTAAGATATGGCCTCATCTAGATCCCGCTTATAGATGTTCGCTCGCGAGTGAGAATCGGAAGCCTGCTGCTAGACCTGGCTCCCAGGGAATCTTAACCCACTATCCTGCTAGCCCCGAGCTCAAATAGAAAAACTATCGAGTCATCCAAGAGGAACAATATTTCCTTCATTTTGTTTACCCAGTGGAGACCCATCACTCTAAACGGTAGTGTATCAGAGCACTATTTCTTTATTGGTAGGGACGCGACCACAACTGCCAATGCGGCTACCTTTTCGTTTGAATCTCTTGAGATGTGCTCTAGTCGCCAAGCCACGAAGTTTCCCAATCGTAAGGTGACCAGACTTACATACTTGGTCATGCGCTTTTGTCTGCTTCCATATTCCATCACCTACCCTACCACCAATCGAGAGTCGCCATAATTGTTTTTCCGAGGATATAGATCGCAAGGTCAACCCCTGCTATGACGGTTTCATAGTCTACTCGTTGGCTGGAATGAAACCCAAACGTATGGCTTGCTCCCCATAATTTCTCCAAATGATACTTTAAGTCATAGCCTTAGGTCGACTCCGCTGGTCGCGCCATCCACATTTAGAGTCCACCACACCAGCCACCCGGTTCCATTTCAAGCCGAGGAATTTATGCTAGGAAATCAAACAAGATTTGCCTCTTTCTTCAACACTGTAAAGTAGATTATTATCCAACACCGAACCTCACTAAGTTTAATTGCCCATCAAGTCATTCATCCCGACTGCCGAAGGCTTATGGCTGGGCTTCCTCATGCGTCTGGTGAGTACCATAACAGGTGACACGCCGAAGCAGGACTGAGCCTTAGCCAGGCCCACCCTAAGGGCCGCGTCTGGTCTGGTGACCCGCATACTTCCAAGCCCGCCTGACAGGCTCGCTATAGCCACATCATGGGCCTCCGTCCTGTTCGTCTTCTCAATGGTTGCAATTTACTCGAAACATCATAAACAACTATGTAAAGATAGAGTGTCTCACCCGTCTCTCGGGGCTGGGTTTAGAATCACGTTCAATGACATATTATTGTTTGATTTCCATGAGGCATGGTAGTACGACGAATACCGCTTTCGCCCTTTTAGAGTGGTAAAGAACGACTTCAATTGGTATGTAAAATGAATGATGAATCACCTCAGAGCCGCCAGCAATCTGGCCAATTATCATGCAAATTCTTCGTGTGGTAGGAGTCTAAGATTCCATAATGGCCCTGGCTGAATATGCGATTGGCCTCAATCCCTCCCCCCTAGATCACCATGAAGCCTTAGTGGAACTTACCCCGAATCGACCTAACGCGCACACTTCAAGGGAGGCCAGAAAGCCATAAATGCTCGTATGCAGCTCAAAAGTTTCTTATAAAGCCAGAAAGGATCTGGGCGTTTCTTTTCGACTCGATTGCCATTATCGTCGATATAAACTTCCATTGCCCTGCCCATTAGTGGCCGAAATATCTTGGTCACTAGTCTTTGATAGGTTACTTCAGTGTTCTTAAAACCAAAAGGCATCACATATCAGAGTAGCATACTGCACGTGTAAATCCAAAGGTTGTTTTCTCCGCATCATGCGAGTGCATTGGAATCTGGTGGTAACCGGAGAAGGTGTCCAGAAATGATAACATCCCATGCCCAGCAGAGGCATCAACAACTCGATCGATTCCGCGCAGGGGGCGCTTGTCTCTTTCGGGGGCACGCCCACCAGTCCTCGTAGTCCACGATACCCCATTTGCCACCCTTCTTGTATTTACCACTACGTTAACAAGCCATTTAGGATACTTCATATCTATGATAAAACCTGCACTTAGAAGATTGCTCACTCCTCTCGTCTCACCCAATGGCGATCCAGTGGGAAATGGGCTTCATCTTCGTTTAATGCTCTGGTCGTGGAAGATAATGTTCGCCTTATGAGAGGCCAGTTAGGTCGATTCCGGGCCATGTCTATGACCTGTGCGACATCCAAGCTTTCCCAACAATATCGTAGTTGCTCTTTATCTCTGATAATAGGGTGCCGAAGTGGTTAGGAACTTCTTCGCACTCTCGTCCCCTACTACCGTCTTCCAAAGGATCCACACCTAACTGGGATCCTTCCTCCGCCCGACTCGCGACGACCGTAGCCGCACGCGATAAATGTGATCCCCGAGGAGGACCATTATCGCAACCCTTTCCTTTGCTCTCGCACGGTCACTGTAGCACCGTCATGCGCCAGCCGGGATTGTTTTAAAGATCAACCCGCTCGCACCCAAGCAAATAACCCACCATCTGATGATATATTGAAGGGACGACCTTCATCGAGTGCACTCGCCCCGCCTACTGGTGCAACAAGGCCCTGTTCGACGACAAGAACAAAAACCTACCGGGTAATCGGCCCTCGCTTGTGCCAAGGCATGATGTCTCCCAATGTCGGGTTGTCGCGCCGCTGAAACTGTAGAGGATTCGCCCAAACTAAGTTCAATAATATTTCGAGGAAAGCTTCATCCTGTTAAAAGCGTGGTAATTGCAACAAGCTCCCGCCTCCGTCGCGTGATCTACTAGCACCCTATGCACATCAAAACCATTAATACAAAGGGTGAGTACAAGTGCATCATAATGGGGCATAATGACCCTATTCAGGTTTCCTGGGGGAAAGGATATGGGGCCGTCTATAGGCTTAGTCTCCTCCCGGCTACCCTAGTATGGACAATGTTTACCCAAGCCACTACGTGACCGCCTTAAAAGCTTCTTCCTCAAGTCGGGTGTTTCTGATTGGGTACGATTGTCGGCTGGTCCTCCCAAGATATAAGCAGTTTAGCGGTCTGCCTGGACTAGACTCGGCAAGGCCACACTGCCAGGTTATGTCTCCATATCGCGTGCGCATCCCTCCTACGTCAACTCCTCGATATATCTCTCCGAGGTGCCCCGCTTTAATTGGTTTCCACCATGAATTTTAAAGCCGTGATTCTGGTCGCATGCCCATGATCTCTATTATAATCGCATTATAGGGACGGGTTTTTTTAGAGAGGTCCTGATCGCAGCCTTGAAGTCTGGAAGAAGTTCCAAACAGATAGTGGAGCACTAAAGGTGATATATTCGTGGGAGGAATTGCTGGGCTCCCCTCTTTTTCTCGTGGTTGATCTCAAGGTTGCTTCGCTGCCCTGCCCTCCTGCCAGCGGTTTCTTCCCTTCACTACTCGTTTCACGGCGCTGTTTCGTGATCATGACAACAGTCGCTACAATGGATGTTATCTTCCAAGGTTGGAACATCTATCTCATTTATCCAGACGATCTTCCATCAGAGTCAAGTGTCTAAAGACAATGAGGAATAAATGGTAGATGGTGCGAAGCTTGTTATGAAGGACTCGGCCCATGCTATAAACTCTACTTCCGCTCGGATTCCGCCGCCTCAACCTCCCCGGTGAAATCCCGTGATACTTTCCTCTCCTTTCTTCTTATTGTTAGCTCTCGCAGAAGAAACAATATTCCTCTTCTCGCCGTAGATTGAGCAAAGATATCGAGAGATGAATACGTCCAAAGCTTACCGAACGACCCTATCAAATTACGGAGCTTATGTAACTGGAAGTAGCGCAGTTCGAGGTCGGTCGGGAATACTTTGCATAATGTATGGTCACACACACAAGCCTGTAGCTACCGGGTCGGTCGTAAAGGGAGCATGTGATCATATGGCTTGCAAGTGTAACTACGAACATAGTAAAGGTTGGCATGATAAACCCTCGAGGTGGCTCGTAATCAAGGAGTGTAGGCCGCTCTGGGGTGGAGAAGAGCATGTCGTTGGGACTCGAATCACTACTCGATGAGGTGTAAAGTGTAAAGCGCAGCCCTATCCCCAAAGGCGAGGAACACCGGGGCATCAACGATCGCACCGTGAGGGTAATGCAGATGCTCCTGTGCACTCCATTCTCGATGGTTCTATCCTAGCCTTGCTCTTTCCTCACCCATCGAACGTGCCACTCATCTCGCGCTTGTCGAATCGCCGGGCGATGCGAGCATCTCTGTACGCGACTCGCCCCCTCGCTTACTTTACTGGGAGAGATCTAATGAGATGCTTAAGGATGGGGCTCTCGTCAGTCCTACCGGAGTATCTACGTGACGAGCGGGCCCCTTTCCTTTAACATGTGGTCTGGTGCCTTGTCATTATTATCTTGGCTACACACATCTTTTTCGCCAAGATCATGCCTTTTTTCTACCTGGGCCCGCAGACAATCGCTTTCTTCACGTGAAATGTCTGGGAAAGTAATCCCGCAATTCCCCTTTATCTATCTCAGACGCCCTCCCCGTTCTTTCTCTATGTCTGATGCCAATGAAGAACTGATCTTGCGACCGGACGCTGTGTGTTGATGGTCATTACACCTATGTCAAACAAATTAGATGCGTGAGGGAACCGTTAGCCATCGTGTGGCTGAGGGCTAATGATTAAATCTATCGAGCCAAGCCCTCGGGACGCCATCGATGAGACTTTGTTCGATTCCCAATGCATAACGCCAATTGTCAAGTACCGATCGCCCGACCTTCTGGGGCACTCAGCGCAACGGCAAACCTATTGCGGTCCGGTGGCGCAGGTCGGGGTCGCTCCTCCAATGATTAAGTCAAGAAAAGGGGTGGGAGAAAGAAAAAGGAGTTACAGCTAGGCCAATACCTTTCCAAAAGGGGGAGTTTTTGTTTTATACTCGAATTTCTCCTTGATTTTAGGAAAGATACATGATTTTGCAGATAAAATCTCTTTCCCTATCAATTACTCGTTCCTTCCTTATCATGCTGATTAATGCTTGCATATGAGATTCGACACTGAGATCCGTGGATGATATCCCCGCGCTGATTTCTTCCCTAACATAGTCATCCATAACACTCTTTCCATATGCAATAAGATGGCCATTAGGACCTCGTGGATCCCGCACGGCCGATGATCGGCCGCCTGCCGGCCGCGAGGCGAGCCAGGCGACGGGCCCGCCGGTGCCAGCCCATTCGCAAAGGTCTTAGGACCCAGCGCCATGCGGTACTCACACATACCAATATACCAAAGATCTCGTCTCACTTTTCAGTACAACCCAAATCCGCCCACTTATTTGTCGGATTTATGCTCCGGGTGAGCAATCTGCACCGGCCGATCAAGAACCCTTAATTAATAATGGGTCATGGGATCCCCAAGCTAGCTCATTAGGATGACGTGCAGCCATTTAATCGATTAAGATACATGCTAGTTAGCCCATTTACTGGGCCCAGCAGTTGGTAAAAACCCAGAGATAGTATAAGCAAGCCTATAAATACACTCCGCTTACTAGCCTCCAGGTTTTAAGTTTTACGTAGCTATTTGTAAAGATCAGAACCTTAGGAAAACCACTCTGAGAGAGAAACAGAAACTCGTGAAGGTTTTTAGCAAGTGTTTTTCGACAACCTTCTAGTTTCTTTTCGTGATCGGGTGCGCCCACACAGAGATTCATTACGTGAGAGAATAGAAGCCTGAAGGCGTCCTATGGATTCGTAGAAGAGATTTTCGCACTACTACAAAATTTAGTAACAACGGGTGACGAAAATATATCATATCACATGTCAGGCTTAACCATGCGCCCCGGCTTCCGTCATTGGGAGATCCCCACTGTATCAGCCCCAGTTGAATCGATGTGATATGAATCCATGGGCCTATTTCTCATGTATATGTGATATATTAGATATATGGCACCAGTATTATTTATGTTATTTATAATTTTTGTATATGAATGAAATTTACTGCCGCCTTTAATTCTGCGGGTAGATTTTGCTTGTATATTTGGGATGTAAATGCTGAGGCTAATCATATGATTAGGTTTCCTGATTTATTTATTTATTTATTTTTATATGTAAATTTGATTATTAAAATGTAATGGTGTTTGTGGTTGTTGTGAATGGGCTGATTTTGTATATTCTCATGTGACATCGTCTCTGCCTCCCTGTGAAATTTCTCGTGGTCAACCGAAGCTTTGTGAAGTGGCTTCACACGGCTGTATGCTCTCTGGTTCAATAAATGCGACACGTTGGGGCTGCGGTTTTCGGGGTCAAAAACCTAAAAGCCACTTCCGACCTGTCCCACACCCCGCGGACTTACAAGACCTCAAGAAAGCAAGAAGCACGGCGATATCAAGTCAGCTTTACCAATTGGCCGTAATTTTCTTTCTGGTAAAACCACGGATTGTGCCTATTAATTATATTTATAATTGTTTAAATTTATATGGATATAAATACGCCATATGTGCCAGAATCATGCCATTTAGAATAGGTGGTGCCATAATTGCATCATTTGATATATACATGCATAATAATATTTGTTTTATCTAGATAATATTATTATGGAAACCCTAATATTAATTGACATAAAATATCGAATGCTAAAGTAAAATAAATTCAAATTAATTCAAACCTGGTTCACATGGGTCCATAATAAGAAATTACATATGCTGACACCTAACTAGATAAAGACTTAATCTATTTCATTTGGATTGGATCTAAAATAATTTCAATTTTTTAATAGTGCCAGACGCCCAACGCTTCGATAATGCTTAGATATTAAAGATAATGTTGAAATTAAATTTAATGGTTATTACATTTAATTTTAATAATATTAATAACCTCCTAACGAGGCTCGTCAATGTTATTAAAGGCCCAAGCTATTGAAACAATGGTGGTGTAACCACTTTGAATGGTGTGTTGCTACATCTGTGAAGGCCTGGTCTCTAAGGAGGTAGGTTTTTATGAGTCCGAGAGACCCACCCCAATTTCCCTTGGAGCTAACTTAGTGAGACACTGTATATTATTTGACATGTTCAAAGCTTTATTGCAAATGTCCCCGCCCAACTAAGTATTTGTAATGAAACTAAATTATTGTTGTAACAAAACATTAATAATAAGTAGTTTAAAGGACTGCATATTCAGATGTTTGTCAGGTGGGATTACGTGTTAATATACGTGCTTTTTTAAATTTTAGAAATGGCATCCTTAATCCTCTAAATCATAATTTTCGAGTCAAAGCCACTGGATGGAAATAACTACTACCTATGGAAAACCAATCTTTACACAATGGTTCTTGATTTTCGAGAGAATAAAATTCATTACAACAACTCCGAAACTCCCGTGAGCTCCACTGCATGCTTCAAAGGAAATTCAAGAATCAATTTGGTAGATTGCACAGTAAATACGACAAACACAAGTATATTCTGCCGCTGTTGCGTAACATCTCAGAAAAGCAAATCATTGATCTGAGAGGGGTTAGAAATCATTCGGGACTTCTAGATAGGATGTTTGCTAAAAGTAAAGAAGATCAAGTAGACAAGCGTACCATAGGCACTAATAAACATCAGATGATCGAGGAAATGTGGACCATCGTCAAAAAATGATGGGGCTCATCGCATCGCGAGGTGATGGGGGCTAAGCTAGATCAAGAGATGAAGATTGACATGATCCTAGAATCTCTACCTAATAGCTTTGGTCAGTTCAAAATGAATTATAATATGAACAAACTGAAGTTTACTCCTGTTGAACTTATGCACGAGCTTGAGAGTATTGAAAGGTCTCTCGTGAAGCAGGGAAGTGCTTATCATGCTGAAAGTTCTTCAAAACCTAAAGGGAAACCTACATGAAAAGAACAAAAAAGCTTGTATGAAAACAGTCCAGCTATCAAACCAACTGCAATGAAGAAACCGAAAGGCAAGTGCTTCAAGTGCGGACAAAAAGGTCACTGGAAGAAGGATTGCCCAAAACCATATGGGTAGTATAAAATGTTGCCGAGGCGATTTAGTGGAGACTACAATGATAAATGGATCATCGATTCAGAGCCACTAACCATGTTTGTTACTTTCATAGCTGGTTCAAACAAAGCACCACCTTCGCAAAGGACAAAGAAGCTTGAAGTCGGGAAACGGAATATGTCTCCGTAATGGCGAGGGACTAGAGAGGGAGTTATGTTTTACTAATAAGACTTATGTTTATCGACCGTTATTTGTTCCTGGACATTTAAGAGGAATTTGGTTTCAGTTGTTTAGTCGAACATCGCTTAACAAAGGCGCTTTTACCCTCAAGCCTAATAAAAAGAAGAATAACGCTTTATTTGTTCCGATTATTGATAAATGGTGGTATATTTTTTTAACTCCTATGTCGATAGTGTTAATGCTATTGAAAATACCGATGATGAGCAATTTCTTTATCTAAGAAAGGAAGGTTTCATGAAACCTAGTGATGTACATTTACGATTAGGTCATTGCTATTAATTCTAGTAGAATTCATGGTTTGTTAAAAGTGGAATTTTAAATTCCTTGATCTTCTTTGAACTCATACCAAAAGATATGTGAACTATGTTTAGAAGGTAAATGACAAAGAGGCCTTTCAAGGCCAAAGGAAATCGCGTGCCACTATTACCGGAATCGGGTACACACTCGATGTAATGCGTGACCAATGAGCGCGCCCGAGGAAAATGTGTGTGCGGTATATATTTCATCACACTTACCGGGCGACTACCAAGATAAGGGTTATGTTTACATAACGCGCCACAAGTCCGGCTCTTGATACCCCCTTATATAAGGCATGGGCGTAAAAGCAATCGGGTGTCCATATCATGCTCTGGCCCGACCGAGGCTATGAATACTGTCTCGAGTAGCTTCAAGTCTTACTCGCCAAGAGGGGATAATATCTCAATTATCATCTCCTGAACGCCAAAGAAAATGGAGTCTCTAGTGAAAATAACCATTTTGTGGATATGGTGAGGTCGATGCCCGCTTATCTACTGGCCACCTCGAATCGCTGGGGGATATGCCTTAGAAACAAATTTCCTCGCATACATACTAAATTTGGCCTCCTTCTAAACTCGCTTTTCAAAGACACCTGCTATTAATTATGGAAAGGGCGAAGCCCAGCCTTTGAACCATATTAAGATTTAGGGTGCTCCAAAGACACGCCTTGGTACAGTAGAAATAACAAAAGTTGAATCTCGAACATACGTGTATGTTTATTAGCTACCCTAAGGGAACGAGAGTGTGGAATATTCTATAATTCAAAGGAAGGTGATAAAGTAGTACTCATGCTACTTTTCTAGAAGAGGATTATACTCGAACAATTTTAAACCTAAGAGTGGTGGTTCTCAAGAGCTTGACTCAAATGGATCCACCATTAAACTCCTATTTCCTTCTTCCACCCCTATTTCCCGTTGATGTTCAAAGAGGGCCAGAAAATGTAAAATACCATGTGAACAAAACATGTGGAAACAGCTGTGGACCAAATTCAAGAAACTCAAGAACAAGAACATAACACAAAGATCGTAATCCACCCGAACCGCGAAAACTCGATCCTTCAGATACGTACAACAACCACACGCAAAGAAACTCGTAGGGGAGACTGGCACAAACCCGCAAGGTATGCCTTTGAGCCAGTGAGAGACTTATCAAGTCGCTGGATAATCCCCGATGACTAATCTTTCTACCAGTATACAAAGAAGCATCGAGGAAGATGTTGATGTGCAAGAAAGGAAAGGCACGGACCGTGAGATGGAATCTACGGGTTCTAATCAGCTGTCTTCAGAAGCACTTCAAAAGGGTGTGTAAACTGGGTGTAAGTGGATCTACAAAGAGAAAGAGACATGACTATACGGAAGGTTTAAACCTTTCAAAGCTAGATTGCGGGAAAAGGTTACACCCAAAAGAGAGGCATAGATTATATCAAACTTTTCGCCAAAGAGCTCATGCTTAAACTGCCCGATCTCTTAGTCAGAGCGTGCCAGCCTCTCGATTACCAGATTTGGCAAATGGATGTCAAAAATGCCTTTTCTAATGGAGAGTTGTGAAGAGGATATCTATATGCAAAGAACCGGGAAAAGGGTTCATAGCCTAAACAAGAACACATGGTTTGCAAGCTGTATGTCTATTTACTGGCTTAAGCAAGCATTCGTGTCATGGAAAACACGTTTGATCAAGTTATCATATTATATGGATTCTAAAAGTTCTATAACATGAACCATGTGTATAAGAAAATTCAAGGAATAAGGGTAGTCTTTTCTGGGTACTTTTTGATAGATGATATTCTCACACTGGGAAACAATGTGAAAGTGTTGTCGACGTAAAGGGTTACTCGAAAAAGCAAATGATATGAAGACTCGGGTGAAGCCAATTCATATTCTAGGGAATCAAACTTTTTTATGATACCTAAGAATAAGGGTGTTAGCTTATCCCAAGCCTCCTACATTGATACAAAATAGTGACCGTATTTGGCATGGAAAATTCCAAGGACTTCTACCCTCTCGTACATGGAATTCATCTTTCTACAGCTAATCACCAAAACCCCAAGTAGAAAGAACTCATGAGTAAGAAACCTTATGCTTTTACTGCCAGGTCCCCATGTATGCTATGCTATGTGTAACGTACCACCAACATCAACTACATGCAAAGGATAGTAGTGTTTCCGCATCAATTAGATCCCTGAGTAGAACATCGACAAGAAGTGAAACACATATTCAAGCATTTAAAGAGAACGAGAGATTATATGTTGGTGTATTCCAAAGGGGAGTCTTAAAAACACTCGTTATACCCGACCAGATTAAGGGGATATTGACTGAGTAAATCAACATCAGATATGTGTTTATCCCAATGGGGAGCCATTGTCGAGGAGCAAGTTAAACGGACTCAGGTTGGCCGACTCCACGATCGTTAAATATGTGGCCAGACCGCTACAAAGGAAGTCGATGGCTAAGAAATTCCTTTTGATCTTTATGCGATACCAAGCCAGATCGCCCATTACCCTTTATCGTGATAATGCGGGCTGTAGCATGCTCAAAGAAACTAAGGTTCCACAAAAGCAAAACACATATGAAGAAAAAGCAATAGCTTTGATCCGTGATTTACCGATGAGGAGACATACAGCTGTTACTAAAATAGGCACCCGAGGAGAACCTAGCAAAACCCTTTACCAAGTCTCTTCCCCGAACGTGTGTTTGAGAAACATGAAAATTGTAATGTTCCAGAGAGGGTCCTAGGCTTACTCTTTAGAAAGTGAGTGGGAGTCGGGTTACATTTGTGCTCAGAGCAAAACAAGTTGAAATTTCATTACTTCGATATAATAAGGAAGCTTTTGGTACACAGAGTTTCGGGACGATAAGGTCCGTATCATTATGTAAAGATAGTCATACACGATACATACGATCACAAGCTCAAGTAATTAATGAATTGTTCACAATTGTTGCAAATAAAGTTCGGGCACTTTATTTATACTACAATATTTTATGAAATGATCACCAAGCTATTATAAAATAACATCGTGGGAATGAATTATGGTCATTCTCGAGAGGATCTAAGAGATTTAATCAAGGATAAATTTGAAAGGAATTAAATCTCAAAGTATATTAGATATGTTATTTTTTCTTAATCCTCGAGTATATTAGTGTAAATAGATAATTAAGTTACATGGTTCTTTGAGTTATCAATAAGTGAGGCATACTTTAAACGACCAATATCTTGATAATTGGGATTATGGTATCTGATTATCAAGTATTTATGAACATACAAAATTGAATTTGTATGAAATGTCCCTCGACGTGTTTTTGGTACTTGATATTGGAAAGTCACGTTGCACGGATCCATTAGAGAAACCGGGAGCAAGTCAAGAGAATAAAATAATTAGTTGATTTACGTAAAATTATCAATTAATTATTGATATTTTACAAAGAGGAAAATACATTTTGATACAAACATTATTAATTTTGAATTCACATTCGGCTTTAGTGGAGCAGCCCCGCATAAATACATTTATCCCGCACTTGCTTCTAAGGTGAGATCGTTGGGGATGGCGCTCCGGGCACTAGACCGTTGATCAAGAGCCTTAATTACACAGGTCATGGGATCCCAAGCTACCATTCATTGTATTTGTCGTGAGCCTATTAACCCATTATTAAGATACATGAAGTGAGCCCATTTATCGGGGCCTTATGTGCTATATAAAACCCTGATAGGGTTAGCGCCATAAAATACACGCTACTAGCCATGTGGTTTTAAGTTTTATTTATTATTTTAGAGACTGAGAATCTCATTAAAAAACACACCTTGGTATAAATTAAACCTAGTGTTTCGTAGTTGTTTTCGATTAACCTTCTAGTTTCTTTGTGATCGATGTGCTTCCAATACCAAATCACAATGCAGAGAATAATGTATGTCCTCACATTCTAAGAGATTTTCCTTTGAGACTACTACAAAGTTAGTAATGGTGATGAAAATATATCTATCATACATCAGATTAACCCACATTCCCCGGGCTTCCTACCAGATGATTCCCGCAATATTCTCTAAAAAAATTGCAAATTTCAAAAGCTTTAGGATGTCTTTCTAAGCATCTTACCAGGAATACAGTCTCAACATGGAAACCATAAGAGGGTCAGAATCGAGCTAAGTTGAATACAGAGCTGCGCTTTCAATCCCGATTGAGCTCTTTTAGATGTTCAAAACTCGACTTGAAAAATAAGCTCGAATCAATTAAACAATTAAACTGAAACTCAACTCGAGTAATAAAATAGTAAAGCTCAATTAAGCTTGTGAATAGATCGAGTCGAATTGACAAGCTACTCAAGCGCAAGCTCGACTTGATTAACTTCGAGTCGAATTCAAATACCCTATGAGTCAAACTAGAATAGCTCACAAGTAGCTTGACTCCTTTACACCCATAGGAACCACTATCCATAGTAAGTACCCTGCTTCTTGATGACAGATTGTCACAATCAGTCCATATACTACATTTTGATAAAGTTAAAACTTGAATGTCATGTAGAAACCATGCCCCTTAGATGTGTTGAGAAAAGCAAAACTAAAAACCAATACCTCTTCAGAGGAACACAAGAATTGATATTACAGATAAGAGTAGTAGTAGATATATAAAGATATATAGTATATCTTAATGCATATCAATGCTTTAAAGAAAACTGAATCCTAGATCGTTCATGTCATTCATCACTCAAAACAAAGCAGAATCCGCCAGACCCTTGCAGGAGATGGTTCAATATGATCAATTGCCTCACAAATTTTTATTTTTCCCCTCAAATTATATTTGGATAAATAGTAGTACCATATTTTGTGAAGAGAAGTTTATTCTACATGCCGAGGATCAGATTCTATTTCTTGAGCCAATTCTCTAGTAAGCTCCTCTGCACGTTCATCTTGTCCACCAGCAAATGTGTAGACCCGGAATGCAAACTGAAAAGCTCTCCATAGCATTTTTCCCCAGATCCCTTTTTGTTCCTTTCATTTGGTCACATAGCCATTGGTCAGTCACCTCATCTTTGTTTCTTTCTCCTGCCTGCAAGATCAGATCAGATTATTCAAGTAAATTGTTCAAATCTTCAAACAACCCTCCTTTATGTTTCCTGTTCATTAGCTTACTCCTTAAGTGCAACTCCATGCAAATCCTGAGAAACATCTACCGCTAATTCCTTTAATCGAACAAGGACACCAAAGTCAAATGGATGTTATGACTCTGAAATTTCTGGATTCTTCATCCTTAGTTCGCCCAGTGTGTCGATCTTCTCCTTTGATCTATGCCATGTTGTTTGTTAGTGGATTACTGAAAGTGGACGTAATGTGAGAGTCTCACAAAGAATTTTTCAGAAGCTATGATCCTTAAAGTTACCTTATTGAAGCAATTTCTCAGCCCTTGTCATGAGTTACCTTAAGGAAATCACTGGCTTCCACGGTAGAGAGCAGGTTAACAACTATTGCATCTAGCTTCAAGTACAATGCTGCTGCCATCCTTAATGCTTCTAGCTTCTTCATCGGGAAACCTTCAAACCTTGCTAGCACCTGCATATTAGAGAATTATGTGATCTTGAGGTGGAAAATGTATGCTGATAGGAGTGGAGAATAGCAGAATAGAATCTGAGCAAACTCATATTTTTGACCTGGCTTTCATCAGTGAGCGCCTCAAGACAGGATTCAACATGTTTGTGGAACTTTAGCATCTCATTCATGTCCTTTGTTTGGAAAGAAGTAATGGCAGGTTTCAGCTCCATGATTGTTTTTGCATGTTTTTGCACATCTTCTTCAATTTGTTGGAAGTATGCAGACCTAGAAAGTGGAAAAAGAAAGGGAAACAAAGAAGTCGTAAATTTTTTCTTTTCCCATTTTTTTTTATAAATATAATCTAATCCAAACAGGTTCACCTCTTTGTCATTCCCACAATGATCGGCTATTTCTCCTTGCTTTCCACCAGTTGGAGCTCGCACTCACTTTTTCTCCCACCTCTTGATTTACCTTCAAGGCTTGATCCTTCCACCTTTCCCTTGAGAACCCGATATAGATTACTCATTTGAGTTGACCTCTTTAATTTAGTAGCTGCTTTCTTAGGACGCAGGTTTTTGGCTCCACCAGGAGGAGGAGAGGTGGGAGGAGCACCTCTTTCCAAGGGCAGACAGGTAATGGTCTCTGCTCCTTTGAAGGCATCAAGCTGGTGGCGGAGGCAGTCCTGAAGAGTAGTACAGGTGGGGTGTGGTGGTGGCAGAGCAGCTCCATCTGAAAGAGGCATAGGCGGAGGTGGTGGTGGAGCAGCTCCAGTTATTAAGTGGAATTGGTGGTGCTGGTGGTGATGGAACTGATCCTTGTAAAGGCATCAAAGGTGGCAGTGGAGGTGGAGCAACTGCATCTGTAGGTGGCATTGGCGGTTGTGATAGTGGTGGTGGTGGTGGTGGTGGTGGTGGTGGTGGTGGTGGTGGTGGTGGTGGAACTGATACTGTAGAAGTCAACGAAGGTAGTGGTTGTGGTGGTGGTGGTGGTGATGGCGGTAGCGATGGAGGTTCGGCTATTTCTGGCTGCAACATGGGTGGTGGTTCTGACACTTCTTCTACATTTAAGGAGAGCTGGGGGTAGGGCTAGGTATTGTAAGACTTCCATTTCTTCTCTTTCAACTAACATACAGAAGATGGTACTGTGGGATGTATCCAAGTTTTCAGTCACTGGTTTTGTCATCTCCCTTCTCATATTGCTGCTCATTTCATTCAGATATCAGCCATATGTCAACATCTGGTGTTTCCTCAATACTTTATTTGTTTCCTTTTAACAGCAGCACCTGCTGCTGTCATCTCAGACTCACTCTTGCTCCCATCTCTTCTGCTTCCTACTCGTGCTATTTTTGGTTCAAATTAGAGAAAGAATCTTGGGCCAACATGAGAATATGGGAAGAGAGGCGCTTTACATCAATTGGATTCAGTTTCCCCACACAGCTTGCATTCTGAGAGAGGCCAGAGAAAGGATGGGGAGGGAAGAAACCATATGCAAAGTCTCCACAACTCAAAGAATAGCGTTGGTAAGCTCTGGAAGGGACTGAAGTTGAGTAAATCTGAGAACGGCAGCAGAGAGAGGGAGTTTTGCTAAATGAGTAAGACCTCATAAGGGTCACCATATCTGGCTGTGGACTATCATCTTTCCCCTCATCTTCCTCCTCCATCAAATCAAATTTGTCTTTTGCAACCTTAATCATGCAATCAAGAAGTGCCAATCCTATTCCAACACAACAAATATTCTGGGTTCAACCAAGAACCTAAACTAAAGAGCAGATTAAGGGAAGAAAATTGCAAATTGACATACCCAGTTGCTCTAAATTTCCGTCCTCCTTTTTACCAATAGCATCATATTGGATATTACCCACCCACTCTGTGCTCCTCATCCATAAGTCTCCAAGAGATTTCAAAGCCCTGCAAAGGTAGACAAGTCCCTGTTTGGGCATGTACTGATGATTAGTCTGACAGACCCACTATTTCAAAATGCTAAGGGCCTGTGTTGGTTCCTGTTTTCGAAAACTATTCTTGATAACAGTTTTTGAAATTTTGTGTTATCTATGTTTTTCATAACAAAAAAAAAACCAAAACCTGGAAACCAAATGTGTTATCTCAGTTTCTCATATTCTCCTTAAACAGAAAACAGTTTTCAAAAACATGAAAAAAAAACCCCTAAAACTCAGGCAACTAAGTGTCAAACCTGACGATAGATTCCTCCCTGTTGCCGAGGCTGGAATACCAGGCACAACTCAGGGAACATCTATGAAGATCCTTCTGCTTGTCCATACCACAAGCTGGAAGAATATAAAGGGCATCAAAATTCAAGAAACACGAATGATTAAACGGAAGAGAAAAGGGGCCTTTTCTGTGACATTCTGTAAGGAAGAAGAATACCTCATCAATGGAGGCAGAGCTATCACATGGTGGTAGATCAAGAAGGTCTCGGAAGGTCATAATTTTCTTCCGAAGCTTCATGATCAAAACAAAGTTGCCTGTTATTCCATATGGCTTCTCCGTCTTCAAGCTTTTTTCTGGTGTTTGATTCTTGGATTTGTTTGAGACTTTGGTTGCCTGCATGGAAATTTATTCTTTATCAATTTATCAGATGGCATTAAAAAATTTACATGAAAATCGCCTTGATTTGAAATCTAAATTACTTTGAATTGCCCTTCATTTATGTAAAATCTTGCACCATTTAAGAATTCAGGAACAAAATTTCAGGACCCACATGAATTAACGAAGATTTAAGGAATTGAAACAAGAAGATCATTGAAAAACTGAAGGGAAAATAAACAAGAACAAGAATATAACTAAGAATATAAGAACGTACTGAGCATCGTCCTTTACGAAAGAGCAAAGGCAAGCATGATCCGGATATCATAACAGCGGTGAATTCAAAACGAACGTTTATAAGAGTGTAAGGATCTGTTCACAAAGAAGATGGCAATGACGACGACGATCAAAAAAAAAAAAAAAGAATAAGGAAAGAATGTTCTTGGCACATCCATGCCCAAGAACATTCAAAATTCTAATGGGATGTAATTGAAAAACGAAAAAAAAAAAAAACAAAAGAAGGATTACGTGCGGGCAACTGTTTTTCCGGCTCAAACAAATTTTTTGGGGCCGATGGCGGACCAATTTTAGACACGGCCGCGTATGTACCTGTCACATTAGTAATGTGGCGCAATGAGTTGGTTTTTTTGTTTGCCATTATGATAATGTTAATTGGGCAACGGCTAACTAATCCACCCTAAATGTTGGCGTGCTATGGGTCCAGTATTCAAGCTAAAATCAAATTTTGATTTTAGGTAATGGGTATAGAAAGGGAAATTTTGTGGTCATTGGCTTGGAGAGAGAAAAAAAAAAGGGTATGTGGATGTAGTTTGGGCTTTGATTGTATCTTTAGATCATAGGGTATGAACAGGTAGCGTCAGGATTCAATTTCATTTGGGTTCAATTCCCATTAGAAATAATAGTAAATTTAAAAAAATAAAATAAAATCAATTGGGGCACTTGCTCGGGCAATAGCTAGATCCTCTCCTGGGTATAAGACCAATTAGGGATTGCGATTAGCTTCAGAAAAATATTAAGAAAAGAGAGATTATTAAGGTACTGGATCCACTGGAGCATTGGATCACTGGAGCATTGAATTTTTGTGCTTCACGACAACCCTATTGCTCAATTTGTTGAGTGATGTCATCCCCTCATTAGGAAGTTCAGGCAACCGACCATGGCAATCTGTTGAAATGGCAACCACTAAGGTGTTAGGAGGTGGTGGCAGTGGCTATTTTGACTCTTTAGGATAGTGGATGCAACATCCGGGGAAATATTCAAAATTACTAGCTGAGAAAATACTCAGAAAACAATGTTAGAGAATGGCAATGTTGCTTCCCTGCTCAGGTCTCTCATCTCTCTGTTATTCATGTTAAACTCAAATCTTATACAAGTTTAAACTTTTTATAATTACTGCTTGATATCATATAACTCTCGATTTGATCGAAAGATTATGCTAAAAGCTCCCTCTGCAATTGAATATTTTCATTTTGTGTATTTGAAACTCTATAAGAGACTCCTTTTTGAATCAGAATGTTATATCTCATATTGGGATAAGGAAAAAATGTTATTGAAGTTAAGTGTATAGATATCCCTGAACAGATACACAAACAGAACAAGGCTATGATCACACAACTAATCTAGAATGAAAGAATAGCTCACTATTACAAAGAATGTCTATGATGTTTTCCAGTACAAACATAATTTTACAAACCAGAAGACTATTATTACTTCCAAAGGGAAGAAGATAGATATCCATCCACCCAGCACATAATGGCATCTCTGAATGATACCAGGGCTTTCATGATCAATAATAACCAATCTAGAATGAAAGAATAGCTCACTATTACAAAGAATGTCTATGATGTTTTCCAGTACAAACATAATTTTACAAACCAGAAGACTATTATTACTTCCAAAGGGAAGAAGATAGATATCCATCCACCCAGCACATAATGGCATCTCTGACCATCCTCATGGAATGCCGCCGGGATGATACCAGGGCATACCCACTTCCCCCTTAAAGACAATATGAGATCGAAAATTACATATATCACAAATAATCTTATCACCAAAGTCACACAGGGATCACAACTGACAACAACAATTAAAGGCCTTATTACCAAATGCAGTACCTGAGAATTACCAGGTCATGAAAGCACATGAAATGGATCATTTGGCACCCAGGATTAATTAGGTGGGAAGCTGGCTAGGCTCCAGGATCTTGGATTGTTCTCTGCTTGGGATGTGTTTCTATCAACCAGAATCGAAAGGGCATTTAATTAACAGGAGTGTTGAGGCTCTTCCTATCAGATAGAAGATGTTTCTGAACTCTTTAATTTATTCTTGGATAAGAGTACATACAGCTGGATCCATTCCTTTTCTCTGAGTGTTTGTTCCATACTCATTCCATCGTTGAGGATTTCTTCAAATTTACAGACTTATCCTGGTGCTTTGTCAAGTGTTGTTGACAGAGCATCTAAGCCACAATACCATTCATCTTCTGGCTTGGATTCTTAACTTGGGCTGATTTTAGCAGAGCAGATCCTCCCTTGGGTTTGATCTGTCCAGATACAGTCCGATGATCCATGGCAGAACTTGTAAGCCTGAGTTTATGTGAACTTAATCTATTCGTTTCTATGGCTGTGGACTGAATTGGATGCTTATTTTTCTTTGGGGAAGCATTTGCTGCTTTGCTATCCGTTGGCACTTTCTTGGAGGCCAAGGTGAGTGAACCAGAGTAGCTGCAGTTCTTCAGCACTCCTTCTGTCGCTGAATCGACAATTCTTCCATTTTCTTCCGATTCTCTTCTTCCTGTTTAAAAAGATTATTGATCAGTAGTAAAAAGGGGGGAAAGGGTAACAAGCAATCAAATAGAAATAAGGAATTATGAAACAAGATCATCATCAATACCTTCTCCAGTTTGCTTTTTTGGACTAAGGGCCTACTTATAGTTGATGGTTTCTTGCTCTTGTAAATCAACTCAGGTTTGCTCTTCCCAAGGGGTCCTCGAACTTTAGATCTTGCTTCTTTAGCTGGATTCTTTGCTCCAAGAGTGTTCTTATCGTTGCTGCTCAAGGGAGGCTTCTCATCCTCATGATTATTTGTTTCAATGGCTGGGCACCTTTTATCAGTTTCTGAGAAGGAAATGTCAATCCCATAATCAACTTCAGGAGTGTAAGATGCCCCACCAGACTCCAATTCAGAATTTCTTTCAAGCACCATGCAGAGATCATTGGGTTCATAGGCTCCAAGTTTATCCAGTGATGTATCTGGATTAATATTCTCAGTCTGGGAAGCAACAATAAGACCTGAATCCATGCTCAAGTCTAATCTCCACTAGAAACTATATTGACGATCATTAGATGATCGAGTCAGGCTTAGCGAAAGAATCAGTCAATAAGTGCATCTTTTTTTACATTTCTCAGAGGAGGAAACATCTACTATTGGATGAAGAAGAATCTCCGGCAAATATTCTGTGTTCAGAGGTTGCATCATGGTTTTGATTCCCTTTAGTGCTTGGCAACAAACCACCTTCACTATTTCCTTTTCTTGATTGTGCATGACCACTGGTGGGGTCATCAAGGCTACTATGGATATCAGTTCCTGATTTGTTCAATCTCTGTGGAATAAGAAACTCATTTCACAATCCCTTCTCCCTCATGCTACGGAAATTCTCACCATTTTGAAAATCTTCCAAATTACTAACTTCATTTCCTCCAGTCCTCCCCATCAACACAATCTGATGCAACTCTGTTGCACTGTGAATTTCTCAGATTCACCCTACAGCATGTTTAACTGCAAATGAAACAGTATCTCAGGGGTCTTGGTCATGAAATTGTCTATCCTGGACGCCTGCGTGTAGAATGCTTCTTCTGCTCTCTGACTCATTAGTGTCCTTATCATCATCAATGGACAGAAGGTTCCAGAAACAACTAATTGTCATTCCTTTCTACCTTCTTATGATTTGGGGAAGCATTTAATATTAGATTTTATTAAAGAACAGAAGGTTCTTATCTCCTCCTTTTTTAAGATGACTTGAGTTTTATTAGTGTGAGCTCCAATGATCCTACTGCCTCATCTACCTTTGTTTATAGCAGACTTCATCAATGATCTCATCCTCATCTGAAGAAGATTTCAGAACTTCCATCTTTATCACCATCCCTCCTTTTAAAGAGATAATCGATATTTCGGATGACAACAGTTCTTGTAGACTTTCTCCTATGCTTTTTTGTATGAACTATCGGTTGCAGAATGCTTAAGGTCTTCCTGTATATATCTGCATCTGAATCACTTTTGGAGTCAGAGAGTCAGTGGACTCTTGCTTTTCTTTCCCTGGGCTTCCAGCCGTCCCTTATTAGAAGCTTTTTTCTCCCCAAAGAAGATTTTCGATTCTGCGATGCGGTCAAGTTCTTCAAGAAGAGGGGATGACCAGATTCATCCACACTCGGAGTTGCATATTTGCTGGATAAAAAATGGAGGAAATGGACTGCATACCATAGGAAAGGATAACCCTTGATATGGAGGCATTGGATAGACCTGAAAAATTGTACAAGAACTGAGGAATCTGGTTTGTCCAAGGCATTGGCACCTGAACTTTTGCAGTAGTTGGTGGAGTCTGATCTGAAGCAGGCGAGTTATTATCTGCAGATAAAATACTTAAAACATCAAGAAGAGCCAGTTTCAGTTATAAATATATGTATATGTAGATATTACATCTTGTATAATATAATTCAATTCAGATTATGTTAACCAGGATATTCCTGGAAAAGCGAAGTTGTTTTCAGAATTATAAGCTCAAATCAGTAGCAGATCAAGCTAGTTTGTTTTCTGAATATCATGGGAAATCAGCAATTCATGTCCATGCAAGTATGATTTTTGGTATGAGTCATGACCTCAGAATATTAGTGGCAAATGACTGAACTAGTTAGGCCTTCTTGCCCTCCAATAGAAACTTTATATTTAGCACAACAAGCTGCTTTCTAACTATTCAAACTATTGGTTCATTTTTCATATCCAAACCACTTCTTTCCCTCTCCTCTATCATTCTTATCCTTCATATTTGACTTCATGAATAATGAGGGCGCAGAAAAGAGAATACAGAAAATTATTTTAAAATGAATACCTTTCTTGAACTGTTTTTTCCGTTCCCTTTCCTTTCCTCTTTCTTTGTGATATCCAAAAACGGCCTTGTGGTTTTTAATGACGTTAAAAACAGAGAAATTATAGACATAACATGAACCAGGTATAATAACTCAAATGGATGGAAAACTTTTTTTGAAGTGCGTTAGAGAAGACAAGGTTGTATGTAAATATAATGCCAGTCATAGAGACAGCTTCTTAACATCCATATTTAAGCTCTTCTATAGAAATAAGCAATCTCTAGTTCAGTGTCTTTACATTTTTATATGAGCAAACATTTCCAGTGGACTGATGAGATAATACTTGAAAATGAGTGCAATAGGTATCATATGTTGCTGGTATGCAGGGTAGTTAAATCATCATTTTTTTCAAAAAAAAAAATTTCTGGTCTTTTAATTATGTGGGAAAAACATTATGTAATGGACAAAAATGTTAAACTGATTAATTTTCCTACAAGTCTGCTTGTAGGATCAAGTTAATATGAATATCATAAGTACTTCCCACCAAATCAAGCTCGATACCATGTTAAACAACCAATTTTCCTGCAAAACCTCAAACTGTAGGATTTGGGTCCTAATATGAATATCATGCTTCTTACACAAAAAGGACAATTAAAAGGTAATAATTAAGAAGAAAAACTCTCTATTGCCATATCAATAGAACTTGCATGGCTTTTGCGTGTTGTGTCAGATTGTGATGCATCCAAAGAGCATTTGTCATGCTCAGAAATATTTGGGAAATTTAATGTGATATTCTGACCAGAGACACCATTTTCACTTGTGAGTATAATTCCAGGTGCTCCCATGTAGGACAGTTCTGATGGAGAGCATGCCTTCACTGCTGCTAATTCATCCATCCAAAGACCATCTGTATGCTTTTTCTTGCATAATTCCTTGAAATTAATGCATGCCTCCCTGCATATAACCAAAATTTTTTACTCAGACTCAATCAGGTTTAACCTTGGGAAAAAATATGCAGAATTTATTCATATGTTATAGCATATATCTACTTTACATATACAATTGTAACCAATTAGGAAACTTGTCATATAGAGTTGTAATCTATTAAGAAAGTTAGATTGGTTTTTGTATATATATATATTCACAATGAATCAATAAACATATCAAGGAATTCTTTCCTCCAATTCTTTCTTCTTGATTTCTACATGATATCAAAGCCCTAAGGCTTGGATTGAGAAGAGTCTTATACAGTTTCTCAGAACACTGTGGAGGCCGTGAGGAGTGTTTTTGAAATACCCATTTCAAGGGAACGTGCAACGACACCGCCGGCACAGGAAGGAGCATTGGCCACCGGATGAGAGTCAAGGCTTCACCAACCGGCATGTAACTTTATGGAGGACGCCATACGCCCATCTTGTGTTTTTGCCATCGTGCTACAGGACGCGCCGCACGCGAGCTGAGAGTCCGATCTCCTCCTTCTCGCGAACACCGCGCGTGGTGTGTCTCTCGTGAGTCGATTGGTGTGGTTTGTGGTGCTAGATTCCAAGTATTTTGGGGGATTTCAACTTTTGTTATGGATCCAGGTTTTTCACAAGAATCATGTTCGATTTGGTTTCTGAAGGTGTCCTTCTGCCCTAATCTCTTATCTTTGATTTCATAATGAGTAGTTCAAATTTTTCAGAAGATAAGAAGCCTCAAGCTACATCGAAGTGGTCCGATGATGCTAAAATCACGAAGACAACCGATCGGTCCCACCTACTCGACCGAGTAAAACAACCGTCTCTTACTTATAGAGTGGCATTCCTGTGGCCGCCTCATCTTGATAGTGCCAAGGACCTCCAACGAACGATTCGAAACCATCACTTCGCTGCAGGATTGATGTCCGTCTCCTTCCTACAACTGTGCAGAATCCCATTCACAAAAGTACTCAATCTCATTAATCACTCCGTGAGTATGTTAAGGAACTATCACAATATTTGGAATTTGTGTATTCAAAGGGAATATTTCTCGCATATCTCGATGTATGTTAAGCCTTTTATCGCAGACCGAGAAAACAAGATCACCGGTCCCTCACGTAACTCCCTTCATGGACTATAAGAAGACATATGAGGAACTCAACACACTACTCATTTCCAGTCCAGACATGTTAAGGCCCGTGAGGGCTCAACGGAAAAGATGGCGTTGATGGGCTTTCGCCGCATCCCTTCAGAATGACTATATGTTAAGGCGCATTCTAGCCACCCTAGATCTCGCCCTTCCAAGAAACATTTAGTAGGATACTAAGTACGTAGACCTCCCCATACCCTTCTACTCAAATGAGCAATGCCCCTTGTCGGCTCCGGACAGCAGAGTCGAAACGCGAATAATATAAAATAGTGGTCCATGCCGTGAATCCCCAAAGAGGGACAAACCTAGAGGGGGCTGTTTCGTTACTACAACCATAAGCTAAGACATGTGATACGAGACTGTAAGAAGCGGCAAAGTCAGAATCAGAGATTTCAGTCTGCACATGTAGCTTCCACTAATGTGGCATCAAATCAATCAATTCAGTTCACAGCAAAAGAATTAGCTAGGTTCCACTCGTACTGAATCATTGGAAGTCTCCATCTACTCCACCATCGCTATTGCCGAGCCGTAACTCGAATAAAATTGCCTCCTCTTCTGCCCTCTCCTAATGGGTTATTGATTCCGAGCCACGTGATCACATGATGTGTACTCTAGCCACTCCCTTCTACATTTCGCTCACATCCTTCAACTCTCCTTTGTCACCCCCTGGAGTAACTGTCACACCATGTGTTCTCGGGTCGACTCAATTTTTTCCCACTTCATCATCTCTCCCTCTATCATCCGTCTTAGAATTTACCTAATTTCTCTTTAATTCATCTGTGAGCAAGTTACACCTCGAACACTTAAATGTTATATCTCATTTTTCCCCTCGGTTTTTCTTTCGGGATCTTGCGTGACAAAGCTAGGACATTTGCAGATGAGTCCTGGGGGTCTCAGTATCTTGATTATACGCATCTAGACCCCGTCGCTTGTTCCGGGAGTTACTACACCATTCGGTATTAGCATTATCGATCGGGGTCATCCCTCTCTTCCTCATAAAAGTCGTGTCCACACCTTTCGCTCATTGCCATTAGGAGTGTGAGTCTTGTCAATTTGCGGCAGATCATCATTCCTTATTCTACCCTGTAGCTAATAAACGAAAGCAAGGCTATATTTAAATTAGTCCATTCGGGATGTGTGTATCTGTGTCCACAAGGCTCCTGAACGAGTTCATACTTTGTTACTTTATCGATGATTATTCACGAACCACTTGGCAATATCTAATGTGAAACCGCTCTCGAAAGATGTTTTCCTTCTTCATTTCCATGCTTTTTATGCCGAGATACACACCCACTTCCTCGTTTCTATTCAAAGTTTGAGAAGGAGCACGCGCAGTTAATATGTCTCATACAGCTTTCGCCATTCATGCTTCAAAATGATATCCTTCATCAAACTCATGTGCTCGATATACTCTTTCGTAATGGTGTGGCCTGAGAGTGGAAGAATAGACACCTCGAACCGTCGAGCCTCTATGGCGCTCGGTAATGAAGCTGCCA
The DNA here is from genome assembly GCA_016808115.1 of Tetrastigma voinierianum. Classification (NCBI taxonomy): domain Eukaryota; kingdom Viridiplantae; phylum Streptophyta; class Magnoliopsida; order Vitales; family Vitaceae; genus Tetrastigma; species Tetrastigma voinierianum. The sequence continues at coordinate 29,708 of JAEQBH010002624.1, forward strand.
TTTTCGCCGATGTTGTTTCCATCACTTGTTTTCGATTAACCTGATGCCTTCCTCGCCCTCGACTGACACCATGAATGACATCCTTTCCGGGGAACACACCTTGCTCCCACTTAGCCTCTGGGCTCACAAGTGCACTTGTTTATTCGGGAATGCTCTGGTCCATGTGTGTTCAAACTTCAATCCTAAGTCAATACATATGCATCTTCCTTGGTTATTTCCTGAGTTCAAAAGGGATATATGTTAATAGTCTTCATGTGTACTTGTTTCTACCGGGATGTCACATTTCTTAAGAATACCCTTTTCTCAAGACCTCATCCACACTAGCCGGGGAGGGGATGGTGATTGTTCGCGATACCTTGCCCCACCAGCCTCCCGCCTTGTCCCCCGCTCGCCGTAAAACCCCATCACTCTAGGTTCACACTCACGCCCAACCCCCGCCCCCGAGCGCCCTCCACCAACTGCTTGACATCATATCCAATTCTTAGTGATGATCTTCCTATTGCTCTCCGTAGCTGCAAACAAGGCGCTCTCACCCAATTTCCCTCATTTTGCTCCTTAAGTATGACCTGCTTTCTTCCATCACAATCTTGTTCTTTTATCGCATCCTCGACTCCCCATTTCATGTCTAACAAGGTTTCTAAAGCCTCATCACCCTCGATTCACAAGAATACATGACAGAGACAGTTCTGACCGACAACTATTTAAGACCTGCCTGCTTAATCGCGAAGAAAGCCGCCACGTATTGTCATCACAGAGCTTACACTACGGCCGATCTCAATGGATCCATTAAGCTCGCCTTGTCGCAGCAGTGCCCGCACCTACGACGCCACTCATTCGCATCTTTTCCCCTACAAGATGACATATGTGTTCACTTTATTTCCTCGCTGCTACCCCTATAATTAGAATCTCCACCAGCTTGATATTAAAAATGTATTTCTTCATGGCGACCTTAAGGAGGAGGTGTATATGAAGTAACCTCTAGGGTTTGTTGCTCAAGGGGAGATAGGGAGGGTTTGCTGCCTTTAGAAGTTCAGACGTGTTTGGAAACAGAGTCCACGCCACAAGGGTTTGCAAATTCAACCGTTGTTACCAATTCCATTGCGCAGCTAGAATCGAATCTCACTTTGGTTCTGTGCCAGAACTCCAATTCAGCAAAATTGGCTTGGTGAAGATACGCTTTAATGATATCATATCACCGACGACTCTAAAGGTATTTCATCTCTAAGTCCTTTCTTTATAGCCACTTCATACAAAGGACTTAGGATGCTAAGATACTTCTTGTGGCATCAAGTTATGCGGCAAACATGATCTGGTCTCAAATAACATGTACTCGATCTATTGTCCGAGACCGGAAAGCTAAAACCATGGCTTCTATGGTTCCAAGCACACATCATACAAAAGAAGGCGAAACATTCGTGATCCCGAGAGATACAAGACACGGTTCGACTACCTTACGTCACTGTCCCAATATCGCCCATTCAATCGTAAATAAGAGCAGTTCATACGCCTTCTCCAACACCGATCATTGCGCTTATAGAACGTATTCTATGTTACTCGGAAAGGAGCCCTGGATGTGGTATTGTATTCAAGAATCATAAGCATAATAGACTCGAAGCCTTTCACTGATGCCGACGCAAGGATCTAAGAAGGACAAAAAGGAGGTCCACTCAGTGGTACTGTGCTCAAAGAGGAAATCTAAATTCTGCTACTGAAGTTAGGTTAAAACAAATCAGTTGTCTCCCAATCTAAAGGCATAGCTCGAATATAAAGCCACGATACAATCAGATGCGAGATCATATACTTCATCAACTCTCGATGTGAACTCCTATGACGAGACACTCCAAATCCCAGCAAAAACTCCGTGTGACAACCAGTTACCCTTCATATTGCTTCATTCAATATGCCCATGAACTTACCAAGCATAACAAATAGATCGTCATTCTGCTCGCGTAAAATACAACTCTGGGCTGATTCTACAAAATGTGAAGACAAGAGTAACAATCGCCATATCTTCACAAAGCGTCCTAATGACCGAGCGAATTATCTACGTAACAAGCTTCTGAATTCCAGATATCTACGCTTCTAAACTGGCGGCACGGCAGGCAAGATATACTTCATTTTTACATATTAAGGCGTTTGTAACCCATTAAAAACTTGTTTATGTAGTCGTCGTAATCTATTGTGAATGTGTTGGGACATTTATATATATATATTCACAATGAATCAATAAACATATCAAGGAATTCTTTCCTCCAATTCTTTCTTCTTGATTTCTACACCATAGAAAATGAGATGAGAAGAGACATGTAAAGCACACTTAATCATAATAAATCAAACAATATAAATACATTTTTGCCTGCAAAAGGTCTAGAATTTTACGTAAAGTGTGTTCTTTTCAAGGAGCAAATTACAGTGTGGGTACTATAACATTTGACAAGATATTAGTAAGAATAAATTCACTTTGACAAAGCTTTGTATTTGGTTCAATTCATACCTTAAACGTGAAGCTCCAAAAGCATCAGCAAAAGATATAAGATCATCTATGTTTTCTATTTGAAATCCAGCAACAAATGCACGTGCATAAGCCATTGCTTGCTCTCTACGAAGTAAGGCTTTTCGAGTCTCCATAAGTCGTTGAAGGCGAATCCTTGTCATGACAAGAACTAAATGAATCAATATAGAGAAATCTAAAATGCAAAGGGCGAGACCATTGATACATTAGAACTGAGCCTTTTAATAGATAAGATGGTTACTTGAATCTTCTGTAATATCCTGTTTCTTCAAGACGTGCTTTCAATCGAGGAAACATCAAAGATGCATTCAAGGTGTGAGAAATAATGAGAAACAATGAGCTTATAAAAAGTTTTAGATTTATGACATTACCTTAGAGGAATCATCAGGTTTCTTCGCAATACCATTTGCTGCTAACTGACTTCCTGCTATGCTCAAGTTAATTAATAGATAAATCGAAAGACAATGCATCTGTCTATGCTTAAGTAATGCAACTGGAAGAGATAAAATCATTGCTGGGCAACATGACAGCTCTTTGCCAGGACTAACACAACGAATGGGAACGAGATGTTTGTCGGTTTCCATGCCTTTGACTTCTGGAGTTACACTTGCTCAATTGTAGAGCTTCCTTTAAACATGCCACGCAGGAATAATAAAATAAATCCGCCCTGTAGCTTATATATTATTACACAAAGCATTCTACATATATCCAAATAAAACAAGTAACAAAGCCCCCAATGTCAACATCTAGAAGTGCATGAGCATTATTCAGATATGATTAACTCTCATCAACAAATCAACAAATCACCAAACCAGATTGCAGCACTAGCATTATTTCAACTCAAATGAACACATCTAGGTAATAACAAAGGAAAATAAATCAATTTTAACTCTGCGGGGATGATATGAACAAGCTTCAAATACCAATGGCCAAATTTGTTACTAAAAGTCAAGCTCGAAGATTACCTTCCTCAGTTTGCTCTGCTCCAAGGGTGTTCGCCAATTCACTAGATTGAACTGAACTTTCGATATGTGAGATCTCCCTCTCTATACTGACAAACCTTTCAAGAATTTCTGGTGTGCTAACAAACCGGACAAATCTGTCAAACAGAAAAATTAAAGCCCATGTCCAGGCTCAAAATCATTAACAGTTTCTATCTCAAAAACCTTTCATTTGCTTTATCTTCAGGCAAATAAGTGAACCAAGGATTCTCGAAAAATAAAAAGGTGAACCAAAAAATCATCACGAAATTATGGTATGAATTTAAAACTCAAGATCTGAGACAGACTAGAGGCCTAAGCTCAATGCTCAAACAAGTAATGGATTCACACACATAGTAACACATCCAGAATTCAGAAATTATGGGTATCAAAACAAATCCCAACTTGCGGGTTATGAAAGAACATATTGGCAAAAACCCAAAGAGTCATCCAGGAAGGAAATTGCAAATTGCAAATTGCAACAAAAATTTTAAACGCAGGTCAAGAACATTATCAGCATGACTGTGCCACTTATAGAATGTGTAGTGAATTCGAAGAAACAACTCAGGCATTATTTGTACATATTTTTCAAAACAAATTCAAATACAAGATCTGGGCATTATTCTTTCACCAAAAAAAAAAGGATAAAAATAAGAATACTTCAAGAACAATTAAGATCATACCAGAATTTCCAAAAATAGAAATAAAAAACAGAGGAAAGGAGAAATCTGTAAAATTTACCTCTCAAATGTGGCTTTGGTGAACCAGGACGCATCAGTGGGTGGCGGGAGAAGCTTAATGGAATACCCACCTTTGGAAATCTGATCCTTGGCAAATTTCAGGTGAGAAAGGAAGGGCTCCAGCAGCCCAGAAGCCAGTTTCTCCGAAATGCCTCCAGAAAAGACAACCAGATCACATCTTCAAATGCAAAAGTAACAATTCAAAACAGAGCATTTTCCAACATCCAAACAGCTAAAACAGAGATGAGAGGCAGCAAAAATTACCTTGTTCTGGTTGGAGTGAGCTGAAAGAGAGCATAATCAAGATGAGTTCTGGAGTCCATAGGTGGGAGAGAGAAAGAGAGATTCAGAGATTGAGGGAATGAGAATATGGGAAGTGGAAGGTCATGTTGTTGTTCTCTGCAACATGTGGGAGAGACATATTCCAGTGTGCAGTGAACTGTATTTGTGAGAGGGAGAGGGAGAAGAGCACATGCCTCTTGGCATTTGATAAGTTTGAATGTGGGCCCACTAATACTCCCAACCATCAAAATTTTAGTAAAATATGCAAATCTAAAGTAAAATATGTAAATCTAAAGTTGCACTTTTTACAAATTAGACTAGTGGTTTGCATGCATGTATATATCTTATATCAAGTTACTAGAAAACTGTTATTTTTTTGTATTTTCCTTTTCACCAATTTTTTCATTTCACCACCAAAAGCAATAAATTTCTTGCACCCATCCCAAACTGGATTTTTTTTAATGTTTTTTAAGAAAATTATTTAAATAATAAATATGCCCTTGAGCTAGACTCGAGGTAAATGGATGAAATGAGTTTATAATATATCTTATGATTTAATTTTTATAAAAAGGGAGTACTACAATCTAATATGTAAAGTGGATAAAAATAATAAATATATAAATAAAACTAGGAAACAAATTCACTTCTTTTTTTCTTTTACTAAACCGGTATTTTCAAAAGACAAATCCATTTTGTGCATTGAATTGAATCAATCAATTGATGCTAAATTTTTGCAATGGTATTTATTAATTATTATAATCATCTTCACATAAAAATGATAATAAAAAGGAAATGAAATGAGTGTAAAGAAAGATATGAGCTGTGAGCTTTTTAAAATAATAGCTAAATTTACAAAAGGTAAGCCCATCAAGTGAAAGAAAAAACCACATCAATCCATAAATTTCCAAAAATGAGGACTTTAAGAAAACAAACAAAATAACAACCAGGAAAGGAACCAATTTGTTCTCATTCTAGTTTGGTTTTTTTACTGCCCTAGTGCCAATTGCTTCACACTACCAATCTCCATAACATGTGACAATAATCACAAAAGAAAAACGATATTTAGTAGTAGCCCCATTCAAGCGGCTTTCTTTATTTAAGAAGGTAAAAAGTGGTATGAAAGATTGGTCTCTTGTTATCTAGATTGATCTTATGGGGCTCTCACTTTTGGGTCACCCTCATGCTCTCCTCACCTCACCTCATACACTTTGTGGATTCATCATAATCCAAGTGATTTTCTTCCCATTAATTAAGCCATGATGAGGATGTCTTACCTACCATAATCAAGAAGATCTAATACTTTTACTAAAGCAACTAATTTTATGATGACCCCCATTTTCCATGGATTGAGAAAGTACCATTTTCATCAATTGGCAATTATATGCTTATTTCCTCTCTTTATAAGTGTCTATTATACCTTATAATTTTATTCTAATATTAAGATATATATCTATAAATACAGATAAATCATATTGTGTCATTGCAAATTAAGCTCTTTTATTGTTTTACATTCAATTCTTTTATCTTATTGTTTCATACCTTACTCCATTTTATTATTTTATATCTTAATCTTTTAATTGTACTTAATTTCAATTCTGGTTTTTATGTTTTAGTAATATATTTTGTGTTTTATTTTTGACATCAAACTTGAACGTGAGACCTCTCATACACCCATACTCTATTTACCATTTGAGCCACGTTTCAAAAAGTAGTCTTATTTTTTGTATTTAGTTTCAATATTAATTGTAGTGTCATTGTTTTGTAGCTTAGTACTATTTTTTCCCTCTACCCATTCAAATTTTACTATTCTCCATCTGTATCTACAACTTATGATTAGTTGGATGGCAAGCCAACTATGAGACAGCTATGTTCCTTAGCTGGAAATAAAGACATTCTTTAATTATGACCACTCACCTCCTCTATTCTATGAATTCAAAGATGATACATGTGGGGTTATCTATATATTAGAAGCCAAATTGTCCCCACACTTCTTTTATTTTCTCATCCCCATTGTAAAAGTTTCCCTAGAAAATTCCAATATCTGTCCATACCCTTCCATGTAAAAGTTCAGTACTATGGAATTAAAATCTGCATCTTGGGTTTTGGGCTCTGTGTAGGAATAGATGTTGCTTGAGCTACCATTAATGTGAGATATTCTTTGCTTGGTTTCTGAGAAAATGACTTTCCAGTACATGGAAAAAGTTATTGGAATCAGAATGAAACTATCCACCTTCCTTATCTGATAAAATTATTATTTCATGATCCTACTCAAGTCAATGTTTAAGCACATGCACCATGATTATTTTTATTTTTATTTTTTGGTCATGGTGGAAGATCAATGCATAAAGAAGGAAATTATGGTATTATATTGAAAACTTAAATTATTAGAAAATAAATCAATTGTTATTAGTATGGCGGCAACTACACAAATGCATGAAAATTAAAAGATTTTTAATATATTCCTCGTGGAAGAATTAGTTTATGTCCAATGGAGGAGTGTTGGCAATGGAAAAGATCTGGTTGGTGGGCCTTTGTTGCAGTATGGTTTACGCCCATATTTGAATTGGGCCTCAATGAAGCCTAAAAATCTGGAATTGTATCCAACACAAAAGATTCACTAGATGATCAATTGATACACCTTTTCACGATAGAGGATAATACCAATGATTATTGGATAAACCCACCAATACCCAAATATACCTCATCATAAATTTTAATCATGATTATAGATCAAGAATTATCTGTAATTTTTTAATGATTTGAGAGCATTTAGTATCTTAATCTCTATCAAATATCATAGTGCCTTTCTTAGCTCTACAGTACCAATCAGTAAATATAAGACTTTGTATTAAGATCCTCATCTATAGGTGCAAAGCTGTTATAGACTTAATTATAAGTTTAGTTTCCTCTCTCAAAGTTGAAAGACCGTGCAAATATAATAGTTATCACTTGACCACCCAATAGTCGTCATTATTCAACAAAATCGTGTATAATATATGACTATATATTCTAAATTTGAATGGTTAATTAAGCAATCGAAATGAAACTAGGACAGCTTTTGTATTTTCATTTTCTTTTACCTTCTAAAAAAAGTTTTATGTGTGATATCATTTACTTCAATCTCATGCATACGTGAAGTTGTACCTTAACAAATTGAGATGTAAAGGAAAAATTAGATGACAACATTCTATTTGAATTATGAATATCAGTTCATGCAGAAGAACATTAATCACATGGTAGGGTTTAAATATAACTTTTGTTATTAGCTAATTTAATCATCATGGAAAACTAAAGTGGAATAAGGATTAATCTTATAATTTTTAAAGGATTTTAGTATAGTCATTATTCCTTTGGTCTTGATATTCCCTATCCTATTAATTGATCCTTAACCAATGATTGATGACCTAATATAATATTATTATATTGATAACACTCATCAAGTCAAAATAAATAAGAACATTGAATTGAAACAATAAAATTATTGAATCATCAAAACTATTTTTTTTCCTTTTACTTCCAAATATATAATGTTTTTTGTGAATTGAAACAACTTTTGTTCTTCCTTATTTCTTTGTTCTTAAGATTATTCTCCTCTCTTTTTCCTAATTTTATATATGATGGAGTTTGAAAAATAAGCGCGTGAGCCAGCTCTTTAGGCGAGAGCGATTACTATAAAGCACTTTGACCACAGCGTCGGTACAGCGAAGAATCCGTCCACTAGCCCAGTAGATGATATGGATAATTGGGAATCACGTATCACTGCCGTCGGACTAAATCTCACCCGATAAAGAAAGTAAGATAATTCTCGATAAGCTACTTTATCACAATAAATCAAACCAAATCTTATCAATAAGGAAAGTAAAATATTACCACTCGATTGTAAACTTTTATTAATTGGTTTCTGATAAAATAAAATCTCCTACCCGATGAGATAAATATTATGTCATTATCCGTAGGAAACATACTATTCCAGTATCATATTGAGAATTAGGAAAGTTATCGTGATCATCGTATAAATACCCGGGTCACTACAATAGGTGAAGATGCACTCTTAGACGCATACTCATATCGACACATTCGCCCTCTAAGCGGTCTCTCTTTCTCTCGAGAAGATCTTTTGACTTAAGGCATCGGAGCGACCGCAGACGCGGCCCTTCGTCGACCCCTTCTTCCTTGTTTTGCGGAGAAGTGCTACGTCGAGCACAACGGATCAGCCGGTCGCAGCGATCCTGCGCCGGCCCGAGACGATCCGGGCGCGCATCCAGCCCTAAACAATCGGGTCCAGCCCGACCCCCCACCGCTCCAGCCCGAGTTCCGGTTGAAAAAAGCATCATCGGTTGGCGCGTTTGGAGCGACAATTTCTTCTAAATATAGCGATTTCTCGGTCACGATGGTATCGACTTCGAACACAAGCGGGGGCGCTAATCCTCAAGGATGCGGATAACCAAGCAGCGCGTCTGACCTCCGACCGTTAGAAGCAATGCAAGCTAACACGAGCGAGGTGGAGCGCTCATATCCTGTGCGTGCGATAGAAGAGTTAGAGCAACTTACCGGATCTCGCGCCCACCGGGGAACCACGGCGAGTTCGGGGAAGGATTCTGACTTCCCTCACTCGCTGAAGGGCAACCACAAACTCCCACAGCGAGAAGTCTAACAAAACTAAACCAAAATCTTCAAGTGGATCCCCGGCGAAGACGATCAAACTTCGACGCTTCATCTCGCGTAGGTTTTTTGATTCACGCCCAGGAAGAAGCGAGAATATCAAGTATAAAGCCGCGTATTAGGCGCTGTTATAAGAAGATCAAAGCACTTTCGAAAATCCGTGCAATCGTTTAAATTCTCCATAAATCCGCATTAAGGCGGCTTCGCCTCTTTCCAAATTGAAAATTAACCCGGCCCGACACGGCGTTTGACATATCAAGCTCTTCCATTACCAGCGACCTCGGCGCGGGGCGGCATCTCCGTTGGCGAGGTGATCCACTCGGCAATACGAATACGGCGCTGTCCAACTGGTTGTACCGCACTCGGCTGGAACGCCGCCATTGTGAGCTCACCTGCTGCCTGGGGCCGCCAGCCTCGGGGAGTCGAACCCGGCTTCGGCTACATCGCCACTTTCGGCTACATCGCCACTCGGGTGCAGACGCCACCATTAATGAGCTCGACTACTCCCGCGGGCCGCGGCGCCTCGGGGTGAGACCCGGCTCGGGCTACATTGCCACTCGACTATATCATCTTTCGGTGGGCATACCATTGCGGGCTCACCTCGGCACATGCCACGGCGCCTCGGAGAGTCGGACCATTTCGGGCTATATTGCCGCTCGGCTACATCGCCACTCGGGTACGCCATACTCAGTGGAGCAGCCACCGTGTGAGCTCACCTCTCCACGAGGCCACGTTGCCTCGAATTGAAGCCAAACAACACATTGCCATAGCTACATCGCCACTCATTTGGAACGCCACCATTGTGAGCTCACCTACTCCGCCTGAGCCACGGCCCCTTTCGGGACTCGGACCGGCTCAATTTACATTGCCACTTGGCTACATCGCCACTGTTTGGAACGCCCGTATTGTGAGCTCACCTACTCCGCCGCAGGCCCGCGGCGCACCGAGTCGGGCCGGCTCGGGCTACATTGCCACTTCGGCTACATCGCCACTCGGCTGGAGCGCCACCATTGTGAGCTCACCTGCCATACGGCCCGCGGCGCCTCAGAGACGGACCATTTCGAGTACACGTACTGGCTACATCGCGCACTCGGTTGGAACGCCACCGTGTGAGCTCACGCTCCCGCCTGGTGCCATCTTGCGGGTCAGTTGACTCGGTACATTGCCACTCGGCTACATCGCCACTCCAGCGATTCACATTGTGAGCTCTTCCTCTCGAGATCCACTCGGACAGGCTCTACTCGACTAATCAATTTGTGAGCTCTTCATCTCGGATCCCTTTCAGGCAGGCTCTCAACTATTCACAGACAGGCTCTTCCCATCGGCTCACTCGGGACCAAGCTCTACTCAACTAATCCCACATTGTGAGCTCTTCCTCTCGGGTCACTCGGGCTGAGCTCACACTCGTGATTCACATTGACAGGCTCTTCCTCTCAGTCACTGGGACAGGCTCTGCTCGGCTAATCCACATTGGCGAGCTCTTATCTCGGGTCACTTTCGGGCAGGCTCTTCCTCTCAGTCGCTCAGGCCCAGTCGCCTCTCAATTCACGTGGGCGGGCTCCTGCCCGACAATTCACATTAGTGAGTTCTTCCTCTGGTTCCTTAGGCAGGCTCTACTCGACAATTCACAGCAGCCCGAGCTCTTCCATCGGCTCACTCGGATGAGCTCTGCTGTTATTCACTCGACGAGCTCTTCCTCTCAATTCCATTGGACGAGCTCCACACTTGACCAAATCACGTGTGACTCTTCCTCTCATATCCTTTCAGGCGAGCTCTACTTAGCAATTCACTCTGACGAGTTCTTCCTCTCAGTTCACTTGGACGAGCTCTACTCAGCAATTCACACTGACGAGCTCTTCCCATCAGCTCACTCGGACGAGCTACCTTTCATTTATTCACTACGGCGAGAGCCTTCCTCTCAATTCATGTGGACGAGCTCCTTATGATCCTCACGGCGAGTTCTTCCTCTCGATTCTGCTTGGGCCGAGCTCTACTCGGCAATTCCTGTATGACTCTTCCCATCGGCTCCCTTTCGGGGCCGAAATACACTTTCCAGTAATCCATTGACGAGGCTCTTCCTCTCGGGTCACTTTCAGGCGAGCTCTATAGACGATTCCACATTGTGAGTTCTTGCTCCAGTTCACTTGGGCTGAGGCTCTACTCGGCAATTCCTTGTGAGCTCTTCCCATCGGCTCCCTTTCCGGATGAGCTGCTATTTATTCACTCAGCGAGCTCTTCCTCTCAATTCCGTGGGCGAGCTCTGCAGCCAAATTCACTCGTGAGTTCTTCCTCTCGGTTACTTGGGCCGAGCTACCTTTCGGCAATTCTGCCCGCGAGCTCTTCCCATCATTTCAGCGGGCTGACTCACACTCAACTATTCACCTGCGAGCTCTTCCTCTCAATTCACGTGGATGAGCTCCTGCCCATTTCAATTCACTCTGGCCCAGGTTCTTCCTCGATTCATGGGCGAGCTCTGCTTATTGTCGCATTGAGCTCTTCCGGCGGTTCACATGGACGAGCTGCATGACTAATGCATTGATGAGCTCTTCACCGGAAGTCCACATAGATGAGCCGCTTCCCGGCGGTTCGTGTGAGTTCACATGGATGGGCCTTTGCGACAATTCGCGTGGCAGGCTCTTCCCAGACAAGTTCACAGAAGCGAGCTCTTCCCGACCATTCGCATGAGCGAGCTCTTCCCGACAAATTCGCATTATGGCTCTTCCCAGTTCCTGCCAGCGAGCTCTTCCACGGCAATTACGCGTAAACCAGCTCCTCTCGTGATTCAGCTTCCAGCGGCTTCGTAGACGGAGTCGGTCTTGGAGCGAGTTCATACTCAACACGAGCCGTGACTTAAGAGTCAAATCGACTCAGACGGCTGGTAAGCGGGCCAGCTCGATGGCGTTCATCCACTTAAGCGCGAAGCCCGCGCGGCTGGGGGTCCTTTCGGCTCGAGCAGCAGCCGTGGAGGCCGCAGCTCACATTGGCGAGCTCGACAATTCAGCGCGGGACCGCGGCCTAAAGACGATTCGGCTCGGCGAGCCATCAAATGAAGCCCGGTGGCAGCTCACTTTTGTGAGTTCACTTGATCCAACACAGGCCACGCGGCTTGTAGTAGATCAACACAAGGTATCGACAAGCCCGACAACACAGTTTGAGTTCAATGATTACCTCGGTCCCGTGTAAGGAATGATTGACTCGGGCCTATTGACCACTTAAGACACGAGAGCCCGGAAGCCTCGACGGACCGGTTTGAGGAGCTCAACGCATCTCAGCTCGAGGCGCTTATTCCGGATCATGCATACAAGTAAAAGACAAATCAAGCGAACGGCGAAGAGCAAAATAGAATTGAAAGAAGTAAGATGAAATAATAATATTCCATTGAAGAAAATGTTACATATGTCTTGGGTCCAGGAACCTGAAAAAAAAAAAAAAAAAAAAAAAAGCTATCTCACGGGGCCCGGCGAAAGATCTGCGTGAGAGGTTCGGATGGAATACTAAGGAAGAAGTGGGAACCCACTAAAGAAAGCAAAGAAAAACGGATCAAGGGGCATAAGATGAGCGGTCGGAGGAAATTTGCGGAAGAAAGGACGAGCAGAAAGTCATGTATTATCACGGACATAAAGGCGGCAACAAAGCCTAACTAATCCAACCTAAGGCGACATGTAAAATCACACAGATACAAGCAATCTGACCCTTGCCTTGCTTGCGTCGTAGTGGGGGCTATGATGGGGTTTGAAAAATAGAGCGTGAGCCCGCTCCAGGCTGAAAGGAGCGAGGCCCTATAAAACACCCAAGCCCTAATGTCGGCCCAAGCAGCTCAGTCCACTCGCCCAAGGCGGAGTAGTATGGATAGTGGGAAGGCCATATCCTGCCGTCGGACTAAATCTCACCCGATAAGGAAAGTAGGATAATTCTCGATGCTTGTATCACGTAAATCAAACAAATCTTATCATTAGGAAGTAAGATATTACCACCCCTCAATTATCTTTTGTGTTGGTTTACAATAAGGAAATAAAATCTCCTACCCGATGAGGAAAATATTATATAATCCTCATTAGGAAACATCTTGTCGATTATCATAATCCAATTAGGAAAGTTATCATGATCATCCCTTATAAATACTAGGCTACCCCATTCGGTGAAGGTGCGCACTCTTAGACGCATACTCCGTATACGACATTCGCCCTCTGCGAGTCTCTCTTTTCTCTCGGCCCGGCTTAGGCATCGGGCGACCCGCGGGCGGCCCTCGCTGAGCCCCCTTCTTCCTTGAGCCGCGAGGAGGGGTGCTCGTCCGAGGCACGCGGATCAGCGGTGCGCGATCCTACCTCGACCCGAGGGCCGATCCGAGGCGCTGCGTCCGTGAACGTCCGGGGTCGGGGCTGGCCGACCCCGCACGCTCCGGCCCGATTCAGATTGAAAAAAAAGCATTATCAATATATTTTCTTTATTCATTCATAGTCATAGATGAAATGAAATGACTTATATCAAAACCCTCATCTTAATTTACAATAATTAGACAAATTGGATATATTTTATTTAGTTCATATACAAGTGGTCTTATATATATATATATATATATATATATATATATATATATATATATATATATATATATATATATATATATATATATATATCGCTATAAGAAAAATCGGAATTAAAGACGAATGACTTTATCGAGTATATAAATAGAGGCAATTGCATACAAATTAATTAGAAACGGAATGATTTTTTTTCTTAGATTTGAGACGGATGTTATTTTGTCTCTATTCAGAGATAGAATAGTTTTAAAATGTCGAAACGAAGTAGAGCGGAATTTTAAATGCGATTATTGTGCTGCTTGAAAAAAGCAAGTATGAAATTAAAAAATTGAAAATCTCTCTTTGTCCTCCAAGCGATCTAGGTTTTTATCACAATATTTGTTTTATTTTAGAAAATATCCTATTTGTTCATCTATCTTTCGGTCATATAATATCTATGTATTTTTTTTCTACTTTTTATAAATAATGTTGGTAAAAAAACATAAAACGAATAAAAAGAACTAAATAATTTGTTTTTTAAATAGAAATTTTAGAATCACAACATATACTAGTTAGCTCAATCCAAAAACATACCCTAATAACAATAAATTATAAAATTGTCCAAAATTTTCCCCACATCATATCCAAGAAAAAAAACTCTTGCACATATGCTCAAATAAATTATAAATTAGTTCTTTTAGTTTAAAAAAATAAATTAATTAAGCTTTCTTAATTCAAAAACCAATACTTTGGTTTTTTGTCTACTATTGTTGACTATGATTAATTTAAAATTTGTTTCATTTTTAACAAAAGTCAAATTTGTCCATCAATCTCTCTCTCTCTCTCTCTCTCTCTCTCTCTCTCTCTCTCTCTCTCTCTCTCTCTCTCTCTCTCTCTCTCTATATATATATATATATATATATATATATATATATATATATATATATATATATATTATTTTTATAAAAATGTTTGGGAAAAAAATAAAATGAATAAAAAGAACGGAATAATTAGTTTTTGAAATAGAAATGACTAATTAATTGACTCAAATAGGAATTTTATCTCTCTTTTTTTAGAAAAAATAAAATAGAGAAAAAATGACCTTCAAGAAATGGGACATATATTAAACATAATTAGAAACAACAACTGAGATAGTTAAATGATTAATTAGTAACTTGTGACTAATTTTTGACAAAACAAATGTATTTTGAAATAGTTAAATAAAAAATAAAGACTATTTTTTCTCTTGAATATGATCAAAATCCTATTATTATTGAAAAGAATAACGAGAAAGAGTGGTAGAAATAACATGTGACACACCTTCCTCATGAAAGATTATATAAGAAAAAAAGATATTTTTGAAATAAAATAATATTAAATTAAGTATGATAAACATTAATAATTAGTTTTTTAAATAGAGAAAACTAATTAATTCATTCTAAATCGGATGGACTAATTTATAATTTACTTCTTGATATCTTTTTTTCCTAACCAAAAACGAAAACTTTTGTTGTGAAGATGCAATAATATATTTTTTTTCAATATCACTATTCATTAGACAAAGATAATCATTTCTACCACCATAATACTTCAACTATATTCTTATAGGAAAATAGAAAAATGAAAATGAACTATTAACTTCTAAATAAAAAAAATGACATAAAATAAAAAACACATTAATTTCTAAATTCCTATATCCTCATGCCTTCAGCCCTAACCACGGGCGATCCAAATAGAGTCGAGAAACCGTGACCAACAGTTGGGATTTTAGGGTTTTAGGGCTAAACCCACTAAGGTTTGTCTCCTTCTCTCACGAAGCTCTTTCTTTCTACGATCCATTGTATTCTCGACCCTTTTGGGTTCGGATACTTTCTATTGCTCAAGCGTTTTCCTTTATTCCCCTTTCCCCTCTTTCTCATGGATTTGGTAATTTTGGTTTTACGCGGCGCCCCGAGCCAGGAATGCAATAACCCATCAACGCGGAATACTCATGAGATGTCGAGTAAGCGACCACGGCTACGTGAAAATCGATGAGTCTCCACTTGTACGAGGCTACGCGAGAAACACACATCCCGATCATCAACATCACCAAGATATATATATGAGTAAAGGAAATCTTGGGCCCATCTTCTTTTCGTAAACATCTCGCTTATATCTTATAGTTACAAGAGTTAAAATTTTACTCTTATACAACATATATTAAAATCTAAAACTCTAATACATGTAATACATCATAAAACCAAAGCCACAACTCGGCTTTCTTCTAAAGCGGCCTCTATGATGAGTCGTCTCCTCATGCGCTCCCTGTACCTGAAATAATATAATTCCCTTGATAGGGTGAGCTAATGCCCAGTAGTGGAATCACCCTAAGTGGGTTACTCTCCACCCTAAGTACGCCTTTAATACTCAAGTAAACACACATTCAAGAAAATTAGTGATCTACTTGAATGTCTAAATGACCAGCCCACGTCGAGGAATCGCTCGCAGAAACTCCCTCACACTTTTTAATATGTGAGAAAACATATTTTTCGAAACAATTCTTGTTGTTTTCGAAACTATACTACCGAAGTATTGGTAAAAATATGGGACTACCCTTCGAGACGAATGTGTTGGAGAACCTTCCGAAACAATCATGATCCTCATCCGAAATGATCTGTTGAACCATCTCTCATCTCTCAACCCCATCCTCCGGAAATTCATCTTGTGAAATTTCGTTCAAAAACGTTTTCGTTTTTATTTCAATTTTTCATGTCATGCACTCATCTAATTTCTAGGCTACCCCAGTGCATATAAAATGCATTATGCCATTTCACACAATATATATATATATATATATATATATATATATATATATACACACACACACACAACACATGTAAATATATCGTCATGCATATATTTACATAATTTAAATAACACAAAGCATGTTATGTGAATTCTCAATACATTACACTAAGAATTAGCTCACATGGGCTAATTTATAATATGGCTTGGTCGATTTGAATTACTCAACCATACACAATTTCTCACAAAATTTATTCGCGAACACTATTCACGTGAACAGTGAAACCCTCGGGTTACTATTCACGGCCACTCACCAAATCAACGGTTCCACATTGTGGACCTGAAATCCAATGGCCATTCCGGCCTCATGCACGTCACAACACAATTCATAACATAAGTTCCAACACTAGCAACCTAAAACAGTCAGAGTAGACGATCCACCCGCTTGCAGTTGTCAGTGGAGTTTCAAATTTCCCCTGACTTCGGTTCAAAGATTTGGGGCCAGATCAAATGATGGATTGAGCTTCAAACCAACGAACCATCCATAAACACTTGGCAAAGTGTAAAACCAAATGGGATAGAAACACACTATAAGTAGGTTTGTCGAGCTCCTCAAAACGAAGTCCAGCGTTGCCCTCACCCGTGATGAAACAAACTTCCTTCTTGCTCCCAGGAATCAGGCCCGGTCGGATCGCGAAGTAATCCTAGGAAAGTCACACTCTCTCTCACTAGGTTTCAAAACTCATGCCACTGTCAATTTTTTGGTTCTCCTCACGTTTTGGTTTGTTTTTGAAGGAAGAAGACAACCACTATTTTCTATTTCGTCTTTTCCTCATTTAACTATTCATCCATGCCCCTAAAGTCTTGGATTTTCGACATTTTGCACTATCTCGACCGTCCATTCCCATCATTGCTCTAGTCATGCAACTTGTGTCACATGAGTACATGTTATATGTGACTTTTGTCACATCGAATATCTTTTTACGACACCTAAAACGCGATGCCTCGAAGCGTGCAAATTAAAACATGCCGGAATTGACGAATGACATGAGTAGCTAGATTTCGCGAGACGATTCCAACGGTGAAATTCATTTTGTCATCCAAGATCTAGAAAAATTTTGGGTTTTGACCGAAATTACGATTTTGCCATTTTTCCATAAATTGGAAATTTCTCGGGTTTTACATTTTCTTCCCAAGAGTTTTATTGATATTTTCTTGCTACTAACTGTGCACGCTCGATTATGAAGAAGACGAAGAAATTCCTTCAATTCGTTAATAAAGTGGGAGCCGATTAGGGACAGATTTAAGGTGAAATTCAGGACAAGGAAGGGAAAATTTATGCGAGCGAACGGCGGGATGCCATCGTGGAGAAACCTGGTCACTCGTGATCACCCTCACAGTGGCACAACAAAGAGCTGGATCCTTTAGGATGTGGAGGCGCTGGAACCGGATTCGCTAGCAGACTACCTTTTGTCGCTATCGAGTTTTTCTTCGATCTCCTATTATCTCTTCGGTTCGAATCCGAAGTAGCCGATGTGAAGAGGGTATGTTTTGACCTGTTCTGGAGGTATGGCTGATAGTACTGTTTTAGCTATTTCTTCCAATGATCTTTTTCCTTTTTCAGTTACGTTTTGTTGATCTTGCTACATGATTAAAGAAGATATGATATCGAAATTGATGACAAACTCTTGAATGGCTCGTCTCTCTAGGGTGGAGCCTTATGAACACACCAAAAGCATATCATTGAATAAATATGTGAACTAGTATGAATCAGTGTGAATATGGATCGAACACTGCATCTGCATCTTTTAAGAGTAAGACCTTGGAATATGAAAAACCTGGGATATCAACCAAAAAATCTTCATTTAGTTTCTAGTTCTAGTATATTATATACTTCTTTTAAGAGTAACCAACTTTGATTGGGTGTTTGGCATCTTTGGTTGTGTGCACTAAAAAAGTATTAAGTTCTCTTTTTATTACTTGGAGTTTTAGTTCAACGATAATACAACAGAGATAAAGAAATACAAAGGCTTGAAAACCCATTCTTGAATGGAAGGAACATCAAATACTTTTCTGCATCTTTAATTTTGAATTATAAAGTTACAAATTTATGTGCATAAGTAAACCAAATATAACTTTGATCCAAACTCAAAACTAAGAATTCCAATCTGCAGCAGTCAGTTTTTCAAACAAACTTCCTTTTGTTTAGAAGTTGAATAAGATTTAAATAGAGAAAAGGGAAAAAATAAAAGAAAATAATTCGAGCTAATATTGGAATGAAATGTTTCCAGTTTGATGGTGTTATTCACATTAAGGTTTTGTTGGCGTCCTCCTTCACCGCTTCCTATTTTATTTGATTGGTCTATTTTGTCTAATAATTGGGATTTACTTTAGAAGGTATTGTTTTAAGCACCTTATACTTTACAACTTGTGTAATCTGCTATTCAGCGGCCAATCTACGAGGAAGCGAAGGCTGCGAATAATGAGACCATCCGGTGAAAATTAAATGGATTTGCTCCTAAAGCTTATGTTCTTACTACTCAAACACTTAACAAGGTAATGGCACACTGTAGGAAACTTTTTCCCCTGTATAATTTCATTGTCCTTGTTTAGTACCGAGCAAACTTGTTTCCACCCTTTTTTGGTAGGTTGAATAATCATTTGCTTAGGTAGTACAACTTCAATCTTGTTTTCAATTGTTTGTCTCTTATGTTTTAGTCTGGATTGCATGATTAATGGATTAAAAGTTCATTATGTAACATTTTGCGATGCATATATTGGGAGGCATCTCAGATGTTATCTATCTTTCCATTTTATTACTTTGATTTTTTTTTGAAATAAAAGAAAATCAAATACTAAGATAGACATCAGATGAAAAGTACTGAAGATTATTCCAGAAACCAAAAATTAAGGAGGATAGAAAATTTCAAAAAAATCCTCTAGTGTTGGGTCTTTTCTTGGTTTGGCATCTCCCTCTTCATTTTGGGACATTAGAGCCCATTTTGAAGTTGATCTCCAATGAAGATGGAGTGAGATCAAATTCTATCATGGTGTGTGGACTATCCTTCAAATAGAGAGAACAACTCCTCAGTAGTAGAACATTATGCAAACAAATGTTTTGTTTCAAATGTCTTGTTCTTGACATCTTGTTCTCCCTTGTTCTTGTTTTTCAAAATAAAAACCGAGTTTTTCGCGGGATTCATGTTTTGTTAAGGAATGTTTGGTTGGTGTTATTGAAAACGGGTTTCATGTTTTTAAGAACAAAAGGAACGAACTTGTTCTTGACATCTTGTTCTCTCTATTCTTTTTTTAAGAATAAAAACCGGAGTTTTTAAACGGGTTTACCATGTTTTTGTTAGGGAATGCTTTGGTTAGTGTTATTGGGGTTGTAATATTCAAACAGTTAGTATTTGGGGAAGTATGGAAAAATTCATGTACACTTAGCTTGATATTAAAGAGATTCTTGTTTATTATTTGTTTGAGGATTGTTGCATTCACATATCCCCTGTTTTGGTACATGACCATTTTGAAGGCATTTTCATGGCCTTCTATTGCCCTTTTCTTGATTTGGAAAATGGGTTTGAAGGAATTTTAAGGGATTTGAGCTAATGGGCTTGTTTTATTTTGATTGAAATTTTAGAGAATGTGGTGGAGAATTGGTTATAGAGGGAGTGCATAGGTTTATTTAGGACCATTATATTAGCAGCAAAGTTGTAAGTACAATGATGTGGCCTTAATTTAGTAAAGATTGAACTTTTGTTCAAGTTTAAAGTTTTTTCTTAAGTGGTGACTTGAATGTTGGTTTCTTTATGTAAAGATTGGTTTACATAAAGGGTATGGGCCTTGAAGAAATTTGTAAAGAAGCTTATTTTTGTAGTTGAGTTGAGAAATGGGACTGTGTTGGATGAATTATATGAACAATGTGGTTTTTACAGGAGTTCGTTGAAGATAATAAAGAATTATGCATAAAGAGCCAGTTGTGTTATTGATGAGTCTAAAATGTGGAAAATGCAGCAGTCTTTGCCGCGACATAATTTTCGTACATCGCGACACAAAATTCAAGCAGGACAAAGGAACTATGTCACAGCCAACAACTAAATGTCGCAACCAACAACTAAATGTCGCAACCAGCAACGAAATATCGCAACAAAGCTCAGACAAAACTCCATGGTTGAAAGAGAAATTTTGTTGTGACAAAGAGTTTTTCTGTCACGACATTATTGAAGAAGATTGTAAAGAAAACTGTCACGACAATTCTTGACTCTATCATGACAACGATTAAAGCAAAGAGCAAAGAAGTTGTGTCGCGACAATATAATTACAGCCGCCAACATATAAAAAGAGTGAAGGCTAACAAATAAACTCATGTGACAAAGGAACAGTGCGTAGAGAATAAATTGCTCAGATTACAACACAAGTCAATTAAGACAAGTGTGTTTATGTTGCGACAAAGTTTTCAGCATCAAGCCAGCTCAAGGAAAGATTGTTGTCGCAACAAAGAAAATCCTGTTGCGACATAACATTCAAAATTCACAACCAAGAGTAACAAAATCTCTGTCGTAACAAAGATTATTTCTATCGCAACAAACAAAACATGAAGGAGGGGAATTCCCTGTCGCGACTAGAAGCTGAAGAGCAACACAAGAAGAATGGCGACAAAGAAATTCTTATTACGACATAATCAAGAGTTGAAAGCAAAACCTGTGTCGTAACAAAGAAGTTTTCTGTCGTGACAATAAAAGCTATGGAATGATAAAATTCTGTCGTGATAGAGAAAAATTAGGTCGCGACAAAAATTGAAGAAAGAATTGAATGGCTAGGGCAATTGTATATAGCAAGATAATTTATGTAAGTGACAAGCGGCAACAAGCGCGACAAGAAGATTTTAAATGAATAAACCAGCGACATTTTCTGAGCTTAATGAATATAACTACCTCCTTGAATTCATTTTGATCTTAGTGTGTTTTATTTTAGGAAGATTTTTAAGTACATAGAAAACCATAGCGAGATCTCTGCCTGCGGACAGCAAGAGAAATTGAGAGACGTTAAAAATGTGAGAACATCACAATTGCGGAATCCAGTATGGAGAAATCAAAGAAAGGTGCGGTGGATTCCAAAGAAGAAGCGAAGAATTTAGAGGCCAAATGCTATGGAGGACTTTTGGAGGCCTATTATCCCGAAGATAGTACTCTGCTTGTTAAGACAACGCCGTAGAGCCAACAATTTTGGCGAAGCCAACGTGATTACCATGAATACCAAACAACACCGATTCAGGTCATCAGCTGATCAGTAGGCATATCGGGGAGATTCATGAGGATAGCCAACACAGTCAAATTGAATGGGATGAGACCAAAAGCAATCAAGCTGCAACTCTTCACCTTTTCATTGAGAGATGTGGCAGCAACATGGTTTGATTCATGGCTGATTGGATTAGTGAACAACTAAGAAGATTTGGTGGAGGCCTATATGAGCATATTTTTTCCTCCAGCTCCAACTTCTGAGAGAAAAGGAGAAATAATTGTCTTAAAGTAGGGGGAAGAGGAGAGTCTCTTCAATGCATGGAAAAGATTTAAGAGACTGCTAAAAAGATGTCCTATGCATGGAATAGATCTGACCACTCAAATGTTTATATTTTATCATGCCATGAATTATGCCTCCAAGGGTATAATTGATGTATCTGCTATAGAGTTTTAAGAAGAAGTGCGAGAGGAATGAGAGACAACTAGTGAAGACCTTAAATGTAATACAAGGCTCCATTTGAAGCTTAGGAGCAACAGCGGTAGGGAAGCTGGTTTGATTGGTGAAGCGTATGAGCGCCATAGAAGCAAAGGCTGGATCTTGATGATGAACAAGCAGGAAGCAATGAAAGGAGAATACATCTTTTGCACATGAAGTGGGAAGCGATAAAGAAGGAATTAGAAGTGTTGAGGGACCAGTTGAAGAAGAGCCCTACCAAGTTGAGGAAATCAAGTATATAAGTGAAGGCAAAGAAGTTATCACTTCAAGCCTGCTTGACTTGCCAACCTGCTATACACGGCATTAGGAACCATGAAAACATTTCATATGGTGGAGGAGCACAGCAGGACCCTAGACCTGGATAGAATTACCATCAGGCTTATGCTCAACCCAGGTTCTAAGAACAACAGTAGTAGAGGGACAATAGAGGATAATATCAAGGTCAGAAAAGGACTCAATCATTTGAAAATCAGATGCTTCATTTCATGTCAGAAAACAAAAAAATTCTGAATATGCATAAGAAAATATTTTCTAAACTTGAAAATTTCAAAGCAAACACAAGCGTGTTTGAATGATACTAATGCTTCAATGAGAGTAGGGAAACTCAGTAGGAGCGATTAGCCCTTTCCTTGCAAAACCAATCAAGGAATGCATTTCCCAGTAGTACATAGATAAATCTAAAATATTTCACATCTATTTCCTTGAGTGGAAACAATGATTTGTAAGGAAACAAGAAGATGTAGAATGAAACAGACATTGGGAAGAAATTAAGGAAGAACAGCTCAGACTAGAGGAGCATACAAACAGATGCTGAAAATGAAGAATTTATCAGCAACGTCTAACTAAAGACAATAAACTGAGCAGCTTCTTGAGAGGTAACCCAAGCAGGATTTTAATTTTTAATAGTTAGATGAATGTGGTTAAATTTTGTGTGTTTTTTATTTAGTGTTAATTCTGTTGGAAGTTTTATTTTTAGTTGTGGATGATTTTTCAAGACAATGAAGTTATATTAAATATGAATTTGAGGCAATGAAGCACACTGTCTCAAAAATAAATTTGCAGAAAATAGCTACAAGGGGGAGTATGTCTATTTCCTTCAATTTGTTGTTAATGATAATGCATAATTGAAGTTTGAGGGAATGTGAGTTAAGTTTAAATGCAAAAAATGAATGATAGCTTTGTTGCTTTCAAAAATTTTAGTTTGAACATCAGCCTTGCAGATTATCTTAAATAAAGAAATGAAATGTTGTTGTTCAAACTTGAATTGAGAGTCTTTGATGATTAAATGAGTTTGCACAAGTATGTTCAATTGGATATGAGTGAATACACCTTACTTTGAATGTTTCTTAAGTGAAAAACTGGGAAAGATGCAAGTCTAAAAAGATGTTAGTGAAATGTCGCAACATACTTTCTCTGTGTCGTGACATAATTGATTTTGGGCTCAATTTGAAAAGGCAAGTTTATGTCGTGATACATATTTTCATTGTCACGACATAAACTCTGAAGATGCAATTTCTATATGTCGTGACATCGTATTAAAAATAGAACGAACCCTAGGCAATTGATGTCACGACATTTAATGAAGAAACAACAAAACAGTTAGCTTATAAATAGAAAATTTTGAAGCGAAGGGCCACCTTTCTCATAAATATCAACCCTCAGCTTTCATACTCAAATTTCTCTTAGCTTGCCTTCTAAAAACCCTAGAGCTCCAAAACCTGACTTGAGCCATCTCACGTAGTCACCGTCATTCTAATCACGAGCGAGATAATGGAAGCATGCAGAGAAGTGGAGGAAGGGTGTTCAAGAAACTGTTAGGGAAATACAAGGCCCAAAGAAGAGCTAAAGATAGGGGAGAGCCTGGGTATAGAGGAAGAATCAAGAAAAAGGAAGAGGAGAATTGAAGAAGGCGAAGCAATTAGAGGCTAAAGAAAGAAACTTTATCTCGAGACAAAGCGGTTGCGCTGTGGAGAAAGTCTAAAGGACGAGGAGTTTCATTCTTTGAAAGAGTTTCAAAAGCTTATCTCCCTTTTCGTTGAAATGCTTGAGAAGAGAGAATGACAAGCATTAGGCTAGCACAAGGAACCTGGGTGCGTTGCTATGGTGAAGGGTATTTGCTAATATAGTAGAAAGAGGAAGGAAAGAGAAAGTTTATGTCATAAGACGTGGATAGACCAGCAAAGAGAGGATAAATATGTTGTTCAACTTGAAGGTGCAGAAGGATGGCTCAAAGTTCAAGAAACTACTAAAGGAGCCAAATTACCAGAAGATAGTAGACTTGCTGACAGCCGGAAAATGAAAGTGGAAGGGAACAAAGAAAACCCTATACAAATCAATTTCTAGAGAGACTTAACTGAAGAGACTAAGGTATGGTTCTATTTCATTCGTTTTGTCCTTTTTCCATTGAAGCACCTCAGCATAGTGAGAAGGGATGAAGCAATCCTCCTCTATGCATTGCTGAAGGGGAACAAAATAAATGTGGGGAAAATAATTGAAAAGTCCATCTTGAGCTACTCCGGAAGCAATTGCAGGGGATTAATTCCTCACCCAGCTACTATAACCAACCTATGCCTTCTTAGGGGAGTTGAGGCAGAATGGGAGGCTTATGCCACGGGGCATCCCCTGACATTGGCAAGGGGAGTGACTAAGGTTGAGGAAACGAGAGGAAAGGGGAAGAAGAGGTGGAAGAAGAAGGGGCTGAAAATGTGCCACGAGCTGGCGCGATGGGCGAGTTCATCCCCAGGCAGCAGGGTTCCGCGGGGAAGCCCAAGCCCCATCTTGAATGCACCCTCATATTTGAGACAAATCCATCAGAAACAAGTTACAAGTTCAGGGCACCAGTGTAATCTTGAGACTGTGGAGTTGCTCAATCCATGAAACAAGAGATGAAAGAAAGGGACAGCCAAACCAAAGCTCTGGAGCTACAGCACTCAGGGATGAGTACATGGAGGCGAGCTCGAGAAGAAAGGGACGAATCTGAGAGGACCTTTGGGAAAGAGATGAAGAATGGAAATTTGGATTAGAAAAAGGGATCAATCTTTGGTTAAATAGTATGGCACACTACAAGCGAAAACTTTACGACTAATGACTTATAAGACAAGTCGTATGAGCATTCAGCAGGTCATTGGCTAAAAGGTAGAGAGATAAAGCGTGAGCAATCTGAAAATTTTGGGTTGGTATGAACCACGATCTTGAACAAAGAAAGTGTCATTGCCACAAATAAGAGTCTGATTGTACCATCTTTGATGCCATATTTCGAGGTCGGGTTGACCGTCGTCCTCTGGAAAAACTGTGGTAATCTCCATATCATAGGACCCTTTACATGAGTAAAAATGGTCACATTAGCCTACACATCATACTCACCAAAATATAATCAACTATATTACCATAGTTTCAAGAGTTATTACATTACTCTTAATATAAACATATATTAAAATTAAAAATTCTAATACATGTTTTACAACATTTATATCAAAGCCACAATCCGGCTTTCTTCTTAAAAGCGGCCTCTAATGGCCGTCTTCAGGCTGCTCTGTACTGAAATAATTTTCCTCGGCCCAGGTGGGGCAATATCGATGGTTAATTCCCCTACATGGAGTTACTCCTTCTTGCACATGTAATGGCAATTAAACACATTCAATCAAATGCATGATCCTGTGAATATCTATGCCCCTAATCCCATGTCTCGAGTCCTCAGCGACTCCCTCACACATGCCCATGTGTATGAAAATGATTTTAATAAAATGTTGTTTTAATTGTGAGCAACCCTCCGATATAAACACGTTGGACAATCCTCCGAATTGAATTTGTTAGGTAACTCTCCGAAACAATTCATGGGCCCCTCCTACGTGAATTGTTGGACAATTTTCCCAACACAATTCTTCGGACAACTTTCCGATAAAATTATTATCTTTAATAATTTTACAAAAGGCTATCGTTTGGACAACCTCCAGGTTTTATTTTCATGTGCACTCACACCTACCATTTTAGGGTGCCCCGGTGGATATGAAATGCATTATGCCATTTCCAAACAATTCATGTTAATATATCAAGTATGCATATATTAACAAAATTTAACACACAACTACATGTTATTCATTCATAGAAATAACACCAAAATTAGCTCGCGTAGAATTTAGTAACGATTCGCGTTTATTTTGAGCCGTCATTACCTGAGCCACACAAGATCACGTGAGCAGTACAACCTTAGGTCTGCTTCATTTCACGACCACAAAGGGATTTTCTCCTCAATCCCGATCGATTGGAATTGGCTCACGACCATTCATGCCTCAGAGAATATCTATCCATCAAAATGGCTTTAGCGAGGAATAAGAAGTAGGAGAAAGCCCCTGCCTTTCGAGTTGTCGAAACTCCACAAAGTGGTGTCCACGCGTAGCCCTTGCGGCGTGGACCAGCTTCTCCTCTTGCTCAGAGGCCGAGGCAGGCCACGGTCGAGGCATGGAAATCTAGAGAGAGTTAGAACTCTCTCTCTCTAAAATATGTTTCTCCCCTCATTGCAGGAATACCAATCCAAATGAAGAGATGTAAACAGAAAATTCTAAATTTTTCGAAAAATGGCAAAATGGTAATTTACATCCCGAAATCTAGAATTTTCTAGATCTCGAATGATGAAACGGACTTCAGCACATTGGAATTGTCTCGCGGAATCTAGCTACGTCGGTCGAGGCGGTCGGGTCTGCGTTTTTGAGGCCAGCAGTAGTGCGGACTGACTGGCGCATTTTGGTGACTCACGTGTGCCACGTGTGAGTGACCACGAGCGGCCCGACCAGACCGGTTGGCGGGTGGCCCGAAACCCAGGGCGCGTAGAAGCCATTAACCGTCAGTTTATCAGCCATTTCATTCTCAAATCTTTAGGGAAGCGATTTTCAATTTAGGGCAAGCCCATAAACATTTACATTTAACAAAATGCATTTACAATGAAGGCATTCTATGCCTTTCAAAATGATTTACAAAATAGATATTGAGTTCAAAATGTTTTGCAAAATATCAAAGTTAAAAAAGAAACATGACATGAATGCACAAGTCGAAGCATACTCCGCAATTCCTTCTTTATGACTTGACGCTCCTCGATCTTGGATCCGCTTTCGATCACTATATATCACTCGGTACCTACCCATTGGTAAAACAATACGCTAAGCATTTTCATGCTTAGTGCCAGTTTCTACTCTAATTCTCTCTTCCATTTCGAGTTTAATTCCGAATCATGCGAAAAATTTTTTCTAAACAATGCTCTTTTGAATCTTTTGAATGATCCATGCAAACCACAATACATATATTTTATTTCATATACATCCATTTATGGTTCATTGATCATTCAAATATACTTTCTTATGCAATAAATCATTCAAATCATAAATCATGCATTTCATAACTTTCTTATCATTTCAATTTGCAATCATGCATTTCAATTCCAATATGTCAAAAATCTCAAAGTCATTTCAATGTTGCCCTTAACGAATTTAACCTATGCTTTCGGTATATAGGATATTGGAATCACCGACACAGTCCTGTTGGGCTGCAAGTTGGTATAAAAACATTTGTTTTACAACATAGTACGGTCCCGTTGGGCTGCTAACTAGTTATTAAAAATCAATTCGTGAATACTATCGATACTATCTCGCTGGGCTATGGATCAGAGTGACACATCAATACATTCGTTTGCAATACTGCTAATTTGACTCCTATTGGTATACCAATCTATCCTTTATGTGAATTAACGGTTAATCATTCTATTAAGGGCTTTCAAATCACTCATAGCAAAATACGGTATAATATGTATGTTTGTACAAATGTATTCATTTTCAATATTCATGAAATTTTCATATGCGAATCCAACTATCTCAATCAGTCAAAACAAGCCAGATATGCTTTTCTAATACATTTAGAGCAAACATTTGAATCTTGAAACAAGAATAGGAATTAGATAGAACAAACATATCGTTTTGTTTATAGTTGAATAAATGCATACATGCAAATATTGACAAACTTTCTAACCAATCATTTCAAATCAATATGTAGCTTTCATAAATAAGCATTTCCTGACGATACTTGAAATGAGGTTAGAAATATCGAGAACAAACTAATACTTGGAAATAGGAAGAGACTTAGAGCGAACCAAAAGATTGTGGAGTCCTTCGAATTTCACGCCCCTCGGAATCTCAACCTCAACTCGGGCTTTCCTCCTCGTTAACCCCTAATTCATCACACATATTTCCTGATCAAAGAATAACCAAGAAAAATCATTTGTGCATTCTAGGATTTTGGTTAGGGGTTGATGCATAAATACACCTTCACTTGCCAAATTTTACGCAGGGACAGTTGAGCCATATTTTGCTCATACATCCTTCAAAGAAAATTATAGCTCTATGAGTCTCTATTTTTAGTAGGAATTTGAATCATCTCATTTGGATCACCCAAACACAAGTTATATGGCATCTTAATGCCAAACTGTAGTCATGCCCAACTCACTCAGTTATCTACTGTTTTTTTCAATTTCAGGGGTCTTAACTCCATAAATTGGTAATGGTCCCTTCTACTCATTTGAAGCTATGGTTCTAAGGTTTCTTATCCAATTAGAATCATCCAATTTGGATTAGTAGAACTCAAGTTATTTGATTTTGCATCCTTACTACTCTAATTTGCAAAGCATATCAGATTATTCTTACACATAGCTCGACTTGAAACAAATTTACAGGCGCTTTGGGATTACAATTTCGCATCTGACTTCCTAAGTAAATTATTTTCCTAGAAGTCTAGTTTACCCATAATTTTGAATCACTCAATTTGGAAAGTGAAACTGACTTATATGGCCTAAATACAAAACTATTAGCAATGCTTCATTTGAAGCTGAATGAGAGAATTTTATCTAAACCTGACATCACTTGATGAATTTTGGGTCAATGGGGTCCAAATGCAGGTATACCTATTTCATGGATTTGTTCTCCCTAGGCGTCTAGTGTACTTAACAATTTGAGATCATTCAATTTGGATGAGAAATTGCAAAGTTATGACAAAAAAAAAACATAGGTTTGGAAAATTTTTACTTGACATCTTCTTTAAAACTACATCATTTCCTCTATCTGAAAACTCTCCTGATTTAGAGGACCACAAACAAAAATCAACCACAAACTGAACTCAAACCAACAAAAATCACATTTGTACAAAGCTAGGGTTTCTTCCCAAGCCAAAGATCAAAATCACAAAAGAAGGAAAACTAGGCTTGTGTTTTTACCTCTTTTCACTTGAAATCACTTTCTCTAGCTTCTTCCATCTTCCTTCTTGAAAAATCTTGAACAAAAATGGGAGATCACCCAAAAGTTTGATCTTCTCTCCTTACTTTAGCTTTTCTCCCATTTCTCCTCTCAAAAACGTTTTTGGAAAATAGTATCTTAATTTTGGTCTTTAAGTCAAAATCCTCTTAAGGCCTTGTTGGGCTCTAACCTAATAAATCCCATTTTTAACTTAAGTTTGCTCAAATTCTATTTAGCCCACTCATCATTTAATTCACTTTGGTCTTTAAGCCCATTTTCATTAGACCCTTAGGTCCTTATTTTACTAATTCCAATTTTGTTTTTTTTTCACTTTGGTAAATTTCCGGGTTCAATCTTTTAAATCACTTATCAAATAACAATCAATATTCATTTAACAATTTCAGAATTACCCAAGTTTGGCTCAATTTATACCCAAATATATAATAAAATTATTAAAAAAAATTATAGGGTATTTTTGGGGCGTTACATTAGGTGCGGAATGGGATTGACTTGAGCTCAAGTGTAGGGCCATGGGTGACATGTGGCATCTCTAATTGGATAAGTCAAAGTAGAGTGAATTAATTGAATAAAGGAATCCTCTCAACCAATTAGAACTTGACATGTGGCAAGTGAGGGGACAAATGAGAGCTTTCTTCTCCATTTTTGCTAGATCCGGCAGTGGAGAAGGGGAGAGCAGATTTTTTCAAAAATGGAAGGTTTTTAGAGAGAAAAAGTGCAACTTCTCTCTAGATTTCCTAGCTTTCGGACTGTTGATTCGCGTCGGGCCAAGAAGCAAAGTTGATTCTCTGTGGCCGAAATTTCTGCGTGGGCCTTGGTTTTGGGAGTTTAAATGACTCAAGAGGTAGGGGTCTTCTCCTACTCGGTTATTTTCGATTTTTAATAGCCTTGTAAATGGTTTGGAGTGTTTGAGGCCGTGAATGATCGTTTGGTCGGTCCCAAAACTTGGGATTGAATTGTTGGAATATTTTGAACCCGTTTTGGACTGTTTAGGGATTGTTTGGGTGGTTTGTGTGATAATTTATGCAATAAATTATGGTTTGGGTGTTGTTGGGCCGGAAATGGCCATGGATTTCGATTCCACTTGCTAGGTGAGAGAGTGTCCCACGGGCCCTTGCTTTCGTTGGGATTTGGTAAAAACAGTCCCGGTTTGCTTGATTGAATCGGAAATGGTCCATGTAAGCAAAAATATTGCTTGAATTGGATGACTTGAATTATGTAAAAGAAATGTTAATACATGGAATTTAATGTGTTAACATGAGGTTGAATTATATAAAAAATAATTGTGTGTAAGCCATTAGAATTAAATTGGATTGTTGATTAGCCCATGTGAGCTAATTTTGATGTTATTGATATGAATTAAATAACATGTGGTATGTATGTGAATTTTGTCGATATATGCATGATGATATATTGGCATGTGTTGCATGAAAATGGCATAATGCATTTCATATGCGCAAGATGACTAGATCCATAGGTGTGAGTGCATGACATGAAAGAAAAATGAAAAGGGTTGTGAAAGGAATTTCAAGGAAGATTTTTCGAAGAATTGCCTTGGAGAGTGGTCCAACAGTTCATCTCGGAGGTTGACCCATAACTGTTTCGGAAAAATGATCCAACAATTCGCCTTGGAGCGTAGTCCGATATATTTACCAAAACTCGGTATGAGGTTTTCATAAACAAAAATCTTTTGTTTCGAAAACAATGTTTTTCTCACATTTGGCTTAGGCATGAGTTATGGATTGATGAGGAGTGAAGTGGGAAAGGGTCGGTCGCATTCTCATGCATATCGTAGACATTCAGTAGGATCGTTGTATTTGCTTGAATGCGATTTATGTTGAATCGTTAAGTGTGCGCGGCTTGGGTGGGAAGTAACCCATGTAGGAGATTATCACTACTGGCATTGCTCACCCTGTTGAGGGATCATTATTTCATGTACAGGGAGTGTTCGGGAAGACGACGCTCATTAGAGGCCGCTTTGAGAAGAAAGCCAACATGTGGCTTTGATTTCGTTTTTGTAAAACATGTATAAATTATTACAATTGAAACATGTTGTATTAAGAGTGATTTATTAACTCTTGAGTATAAAGAATAGTTGATGTATTTTTGTGAGAATGGATGTATGGGCGATGTGGTCATTTACTCATGTATGGAGTCTCATGATATGAGCTGTATAGTATTCCGTGGGTTGGCGAGTTGTCAACGAACACTTGAATTTAAGTCCGAGATGTTCTTCTTTTTTTTCATTTATTCCCTTTTTGTCCTCATTATTTGACTTTAAGGGCTTTTTGACATATGGTTTAATATAAGTCATTTATCTCTTATCCTCTCACTATTCATGTGACATGTGTCACTTGGATACATGTAGTAGGTGGCCCTTCTCACATCACATGTCTTTCATGTCATGTGTACTTCTCAAAAGCTGTCATACGGCATCTGGCACCTAGTGCCTCGAGCGTGAGGAAATTTCCCGTCTCGGAATTCAAACGAAGTCGACATGGTAGTAGATTTGCG
The DNA here is from genome assembly GCA_016808115.1 of Tetrastigma voinierianum. Lineage (NCBI taxonomy): Eukaryota > Viridiplantae > Streptophyta > Magnoliopsida > Vitales > Vitaceae > Tetrastigma > Tetrastigma voinierianum. The sequence goes on from JAEQBH010002624.1 coordinate 61,727, forward strand.
AGACGATTTTGGCCAATTGAAGTCAGTTTCATCATCAGAGATCTAGAAAAATTCGAGTTTGACAAATTACCATTTACCATTTTTAGAAAATTAAATTTTTCTCGGCTTTACATACACAATAGTCTTTCAGGGAGAAACGAATCGATACTACCTTTCTTAAAACCCAAATCTAGATAAGAAGGACCTTGAACCACATGAAACCGACTAAAAATAAAGCCCCTGGTGTAACAAAGAAGAAAAAACTAACCCCAGTAGAGGAAGTTGAAGAATACTTAAGAATTGAAGTTGCCAAGGAAAAGGCTACAAGGAGTAAAAAATGAAAATTGTCCTGCTCTTCTATATCTTTTTCCTCTATGTAACCAATACCAAATCCTTGACAAATTGAATAAAATAGAAAAATTCTTTGAAAGATTTGTGTTCACTTTTGTTTGATTTTCTCGTTTGTTTTCTTCCTTCATGTTTAATAGTTAGAAATCTTTGACTTGTGATAAATAGCTTAATTAAAATAATAGAGAAACCAGTTACCTGGATCTAGTTGTCAAATTGCTACAACATGTTTGGTTGATTGGAATTGATTAAAGAATGACATTGTGGTTGTGTTGGATTGTTTGAGCTGAAAGCATGATTTAAATTAACCTTTTGACTAGTAAAGCAACACAACAACAAATCTCAAAACCAAACAAAAATCTGATAGATGCATTGGGGTAGGATGAAATGAATGGAAATGGAAAGTTGTAAGGTTATGAATAAATGTGTTGAACTTCAAGATTAAGGAAGACTTTAACAAGCGATGGAGCAGGATAAGACCTATAATTACTGTTTGTATACTTGATTTAATTACAAAAATCCTAATAAACTTTACACATGGTCAACAATAACTCTGAAAGAAATTGTGCCAAGACTAGGAACATCACTAGGGATCCATCAGAGTAAGCTCTTCAATGTCCTAGAACTTGTTAAATTATTAGTCAAGACGAAATCCTAGGCAATACCACTAACAGTAAATGATTTAGGCCATCCTTGAAAGTTTGAGCCTTTCAAAGCTTACCTTGTTATATGCATATGCTTATACAATAGTTCCTTATTTGAGCGTACAACCAATCTCATCATCAACCAACAAATAAGAAGCCCAATTCCTTCCTTACACATGATCCTACAGTAAAGAACCCTTATTTGCCCAGATCATCAAACAAAGTACATCAAGGATAGAAAAGGACAAGTTTTGGGGAATATTATTTCAAGTTGTAGAAAAGGATGAAAAGGGTTGAAAAAAACAATTCAAAGAAATAAGAAAAGATGAAGAGGATTATGAAAGAAGTCGTGAAAAGAAAAACATCAAGTAGGAATGAGTTTGGTCTTATAGTCTTCCTCTATGGAACAATTAAGTCCTTAGGGGTGTTCAACACCTAATACCCTAATGTCAATTGGTATGGGAGTTATTGACCCAAAGTTCGCTAAGGGTGGTAGAAAGCTTAAAAAGACAAAACATTGCACCATTCCACCAAACTTGGAGAAAATGAAAATTGAAAAGCACAGAATAAAGGAGAGATGTCATCTTAAAGTTGGACAATGAAAAGCTTGATTCCACAATAGAAAAAATATGCAGAAAGATGGATAAACTTGATGGAAAGGTTGGAAACTTACAATCAAGAGAAATCAAGTATGCATAAAAAAGGCAAGAGTGTAAGTTGTCAGTGAAGTCTGAGTAAAATTGAACCTAAAATGTCTAATTATCTACCTCATTACCCAAGCCACACATTACAAGCCTAAAACACATATTTGATTATGAAGGTGGTGTTATGCCTACATTAGTGGAGATAAATATCATAAACAAGCACGTGTGACTTTAAAAATAAAAAAGAGTATGTCAACTGAGTATTATCTCAGAAGATTAACTGGTCATCCAAAGAAAAAGAGTAAAGACCAATACGCACACACAAATTAGGATTGAATGATTAAATTGTTACACACTATGAATTATTGGTTGGTTCAGTGAACATAATTGAAAACCTTCCTGATTCTAGATTGGAAACATGTTTAGGAGTAATTCTCTATTCCGACTTATGTTTCACACTTAATTGATCTTTAAATAGAAAATTTTCCTTAAAAATAAAAGGCGGAATTGTTTGAAGACAAACAAAATTTCTTCTTTCCTTGTGGACAAGCAAAACTTTAAGTTTTGGAGAATTTGATGAGTCTAAAACTTATCTATTTTTAATCCATTTTTCTGACATGTTTTTAACAATTTTAGATCTACTTTTATGCCAAATTATGGAATATGTACCAACTTTATGTTTTGCAAGTGTTATTTGAAAAAAAAAAAGAAAATAAGCAGAAAAGAAGCACCAAAAGGTGGAAAATGCAACAGTCTTTGTCGCGACATAATTTTCATATATCGCGACACAAAATTCAAGTAGGCCAAAGAAACTATGTCGAAGCCAGCAACTAAATGTCGCAACAAAGCTCAGACATAACTCCATGGCTGAAAGAGAAATTTTGTCGTGACAAAGAGTTTTTCTATCACGACATTATTGAAAAAGATTGTGAAGAAAACTGTCGCGACAATTCTTGACTTTATCACCTGACGATTAAGCGGATAGCCAAAGAGACACGTAATGCGCGACAATATAATTTTTGTCGCAACATAAAAAGCTAAAGGCTAACAAATATATTCTGTCACGACAAAAGACAATTATGTCACGACAAAAATTGCTCAGATTACAACAACTGAGACAAGTGTTTTTATGTTGCAACAAAGTTTTCAGCATCAAGCCAGCTTAAGGAAAGATTGATGTCATAACAAAGAAAATTTTGTCGCGACATAACATTTAGAATTCACAACCAAGAGCAACCAAATGTCTGTCATAACAAAGATTATTTCTGTCGCGACAAACAAAACATGAAGAAGGTGAATTCCTTGTCGCGACAAGAAGCTGAAGAGCAACACAAGAAGAATGGCGACAAAGAAATTCTTGTTGCGACATAATCAAGAGTTGAAAGCAAAACTACGTATTACTTAACAAAGAAGTTTTACATGCCGTGACAATAAAAACTATGGAATGATAAGAATTACATCCACGATAGAAAAATTAGGTTACAACATAAATTGAAAAGAATTGAGAATGGCCAAGGCAATTGTGTCTGCTTGAGAGATAATTTATGTCGCGACAAGCAGCTCAACAAAGCGATAAAATTAGAGAAGAAAGTCACATCCACGACAGGGAGTTTCTTGTCGCGACGAAATTATAAGGACTGAAAGAAATCTGTCGTGACAAATAAAACTACACTATTATTTGAGTTGACGAGGCTAAAAGTAAATGTTTGTCGCGACAAGGAAAATTATGTCGCTACAAACTCAAGAAGAATAAGAACATGAGAAGCTGATTGCAAACAGGTTTGGTGTCGCGACACAAGGCATTCCTATCGTGACAAGAACAAGACTGATGAATAAAATTTATGTCGCGACATTATCAAGTATGTCCTTGACACAATCGAAACAAGCCTAAAGAACAAGTCGCAATGAAAACAAACTCGACAAAGAGTGAAAGCTTTGTCGCCGATTCTTCTTATGTCATGACAAACGGATAATTGGGCCAAAATTTTGAGGATCCACAACGCAATTAATGAAGTAAGGTCCAACATTGGAAAGCTATAAATAGACACTTCTAGAGACGTAATGCGTAACCCGGCAACTCCGGGACATTTGGGGGTTGAAGACTCTTGTATATTTTATATTTTTATATTTTATTTTTCATTTAGTAGATTTAGTTTTAGTGTAGCTTTATTTTGTTATTTTTCTTTTAATTTTCGAGTTGGGTATTTATGCGGAGTCTGACTTAATTTGGTATTTCTTTATAAATTCATACTTTTCCATTGCATTTGATTTAAATGGATGATTGAAAGTTTCACGGAGTTCATTTATTTGATTCGTTCCTTGATTTCGAGTGAATTTTCCTAATCAGTTAGTCAATGATATGAGTGAACCAGTTTTGAAAAGTTGAGCTCACTAGAAATGGGTCATTGATGATAATCATTTTCTGCATAAGGTGGAAGAAAACTTTAATTAGAATTCTTGAATTTATTTGATTGGTATTGTTTATAAATTTACTTGTTCTCAATACTAGTACTTTGTGTACCCCGATGCAGAGCCACTATATCTAAGCTCGATTTCCGGGAGGCCCTACAGGTGATATGAGATGAGAATCCTAAGAGTGTAGAGCAGTTCCTTGTAGGTATGGTAGACTAATACTATGAAACTAATGAACTTTGAAGGATTACTCAGATAGATCACCAACTACTTATAAGTTGAGGATGGTTGAATGAAGTATATGTTTAATCACTCAAAGGTCTCTCCTCTTCTCTTGAATTGATTACGATCTGTGTTAGCAAGATCTAGTAAGGAGATGGAAATTTACATCAGAAGTGTAGGATAAGGTGTCAATCAAATTGGAGAAAGCTTGTAATATCTTGTCTATGAGGGCAAGATTTTGAATCTAAAGGTCTGAATGAAATCTTGAAAGGAAAAATAATTAAATTTTAGAAAGGGTTACATATTACAAATGATTGATTAGAATCATATCTCGAAATGAATATGAACCTTTAATCGAGTGAAAAGTATGGTTGAGGAGAAATCGAGCTATACTACTTTGCATCTTTGACAAAACTCAGTTTTCAATTTATGGTTGAGCTATGAATCGAAAAGATGGAGAAAGTGGTGTACTAGTGATCCATGTCAGGTTTTGTCTCCTTTCGGTGAATCCTGACCTAATTTTATTAAACTTTACTTTTGTATGTTTAAGATTTCAATCTAGGACTACATTTTTAGTCCTCTTGTCATCATATTAGTGGAGTTCAAATAGTAATGATCTTGAGTAATTGGAGTAGTTAATCTTTTGATTTATCATCCTTCCTCATGGGAACGATATCTAGACTTTAAATATCCACTTTTATTACTTGTACGACCTGTGCACTTGCGGTGATCAAGACCACCAACTCAATTTTTAATGAATCCACTCTAAAAGAACAAATTCAAATTTTATGCATATAAGAAAAATGGTCTTAACAAGTTTTAGGCGCGATTGCGGGTGAAAAGTTCTTATTTGTGACACGGAAGTTTAGCGCCTGGCAGTCACATCATACAGTTTGGTCTTAACAGTTATGGAGGTTGTCATCTTTAATTACTTGATTGGTTGATTGAGCTATGATTGGTATGATTTTTGTTTTTTGTAGGATGGTGATCTGGTTAAAGGAAGTGTGAAGTGCGCAAATGTATTCTTTTCTTTCACGATGGTAATAATTAATTGGTCTCACGATGTAAAAACTTTTGAAGTACATGCGGTTATTTGCATAAAGTCTTTTTTTTACTGATGATATGGTATTTGTAGGTTGTGCACTTCCAAGTTGTCCAAAGTCAAGCAATATGTGGTTCCACTGTATTGTTTACTCAACATGTGATTAGTACCCAAATAGTGCAATATTGAGCCTTGTTTATAGCAGGTTTTATGCGCTTTTTGTGTACTAATCATTGTCTTCGATTGATGCATTGGGGTCCTGGCTTTGCTACTGATCACATTTTTTGTAGCTATTTTAGTAGTTTTGTAGATCAAATGCCTTCTATTCCTTCAATTTGACTCAAACACGTTGAACCTGAGCCGAATTCGAAGACTCATGATCAAATCAGAGGAAATTCGGAGCAAATTTATTGAAGGGCAAAGCGTGAAATTTTGGGGGTTGCAAATTTGGCAACCTGCAAATTTAAGCTTTCCATAACCTGCAGAATTTCACGATTGCCAATTTCGCAACACAAGACACTTTAACTCACCTATGCATGTGCTTGTTATTTACTTTGACCCACCTTTTTGGTGGTTTTATACAAGTTTGCCCTCATGTATTTTTGGTTCTTTAACACACTTTTGTAATTTCCTTTTACTGAGCACCTATAGAAGCTCAGTACTGCTTGTAATTAAATCAACTTTTTGGTCACTCAATCAATGGTCCAGATGACTTCCTCCCTCTCACATTTGTTGGTGATTTTCTCTTCTTCTCCTTCGAGTTTCTTGCGCTCTTGGTAGCGAACACCCCTTGATGATGACAAATCAAAGGGGATGCTTGGCTAATACCTGATCCCTTGAAGGGAAGGCGGCAGGTGTTGTTTTTAGTGTGCATGTTCTCATGCTCTTCATGTTTGTGTTTAAGGGTATTTATGCCCCTGCTTCTCACCATAGGTTAAAATCTCTTAAGCATGCTCTCTTTAATGTGTATTTGGCAAGCTTTTTGGGTTCAGTGGATACTTTCACTAGATCCATTAAGGCCCAGTTAGTTGTCTCCTATTAGTTGTCGTAGGGTAGTGTTTTTGAGATGTGTTTTCACTGCTAGGGACATTTATGCCTAATGAAATGTCATCTTTCAAAAGGAAAACTCTTAGGGTTTAGGTTTTAAAGCTAAATGAAGATCCGGTTCGAGTAGTATATGTCATGCTCCCAAACCTTGAGGATAAAGACAGGGTGCATGTTGGTTAACCTAGAACCCTAAGCCCAGGTGGCCGAGACTTGAGGATTTCTCTTTTAACTTTACATCAGCCGTTTGGTTTGCGACCATTCGCGCACCTTGTTTCTACACATACATAAATCCAACGAAAACACCATTTTCAATGCATAACTCTTCTCTCACGAAGTTACATCCATGTATTTCGACCCTAGAGCCACTATCTTTGCGGTAGCTTTGCTACATCGGTAGTAGAGATCTCAGGCTATAAATTTTGTTGATTCAGAGACTTTGCCAGCGAGGAAACGAGATCAAATGGCGCGGGATTCACGCGCGAGTGATGGTGCCATAGTGAGAAAGAAAGGTAGTGAACTTGTGATTCACATCATAAGTTTTAGTGCAATCTCATTTCTTTTATTTTATCATTTTTCCCCCTTGCACGAGTTCAACTGCGAGAATTTAATTTCTGCTTGTAGGGAGTTTGAAAACTTCCCTATGCACATTGTTTTGATTTTAGCTAACCAATAACCTTTTTGTTAGTCTAGTTTTTGTTGGTTTCTTGCTTGTGGTGTGATCATAACAGCTTATGCAGTGGGACGAAACCTTTGCTTGAGCAAATTGGAAAGGCTAGGTGCCCGATTGAAGAGGTTGTGAAGTTAGCACACTTTGTCCGGTGATGGAACCCTTTGAAGAGTAGCGAGCCCAGTAATGGGTTCATCGGGAACCCAATGCATATAGATCAATGAGGGATCACATTCACCCACCAAGGGTGAGTACACCCTCATGCATTATACCCCCTGCAGAGGATGTGGTAGTGAGACCTTATTTGGTGCCCTTGCTCCCGACTTTTCATGGTATGGAAAATGAAAATCCATACACACATATTTGGGATTTTGAGGAAGTTTGCACGACTTTCAAGGAAGGTGCATTTGATATGGACTTGCTCAAGTTGAAGGCTTTAAGCACTTTGACCCTGAATAAAGCCAAAATTTGAAAAAGCTTAATTCACTAAGGCCAAGGACCATCGAGGCGGGGTGAGGCTACGAGCGGAATTTTGAAGAAGTTCTTCGATTACTCATGCAGACCGACAACACTGAAGAGGAAGATCTACACCTTTGCGGCTCATGGCGGTGAGCGGTTTTATCGGTCTTGGGAAAGGTATGCCGAAACCATCGGTCATGCCCTCATCATGTGGCTTTGATACATGAATCTTTAGTGAACCATTTCTACGATGGAATGTCCCCTTCCGTGGAAACAACTCCCCAGAGACCATGTGTGGAGGGGACTTCCTCAACAAAAATCCTGATGAAGCCATGGACTTCCCGAACTCATTAAAATTTGAAACCTCGAGGGATGGGATAGGCTAAACCCGAGGAGGTGAAGAATGAAACCAACCGGTAAACCCGAGGAGGCATTTATTCACTGGCGGAGGATGTGGAATTCAAGGCGCTGTCCACCCTAAATAGAAGGATGGAAGAAGTCGAGCAGAGAAATCACCAGGAGATAAGGGCGGTGGGCGGGGCATATCTATGCCCTAGTGACCATGTTTCAATTGTCGATCTACTGATCATCGAGGGAGAAAATTGTCCGATTACCACCTCGAGTGGGGATTTGATGGTTGAAAATGCAAATGTTGTGGGCCCGAATCGCCCTGGTGATGTCGATGTGACACTTATAATCCCATTGGAAGAACCACTGACACATCTGGAAGCCTAAACCTCCGTATATGTTCCCTGAGGGGCACATCGGCAACAACGTTAATAGGTCCACCTCTCGATGCATGACCACCAACCTCGTCACCTATGGAGCAAGCTATCATGAATTTGAGCAAGGTGGTAGGAATTTTTGTGGAGGAAGCGAAAACTATCAATGCCCAGTTAACCAAAAGAATAGAAAGGTAGAAAGCTGTGGACAAAAGAGTGAAGGGCTTCCACGGCTTCAAATCAAAAAATTGATATCATGTAATCATCCATCAGTGGCCTGAACAACCAACCACAGGTACTGGAGAAAGGGAGGTTCCTCCCGGTATTTCTGATCCCAGGAGTGCATGAACTAAGCTTTCCAGCGAGCTGCCAGAAAAGAATAGATGAAGTCGAGCCATTATCACCTTGAGGAGTGGTAAGGGGGTGAGCAGCCAATGCAAATCTGGGAAAAATCGGAACGGGAGGGAAGAGAACTGAACACATATTCATTAAAGGATTCGATGAAAGAAAGCATGCCTCCCCCATTTCCCCCGAGCGAGAGAGGCGAAAGGCTTCTAAGCGACGGGCATCCTGGAAGTCTTGAGGCGGGTCAAGGTGAAGACATCCCACAGCGATATGATCAAACAAGTTCGACCTATACTAAATTTCGCCAAGGACTTGTGCACGATCAGGAGTTGGGCATTAATAAGAGCCTTCACGATTGAGCAGTCAGCTCATCATCCGGTCTGAAAACCTTGTTGAAATACAGATCCAGGATCCCCACGCCCATCTCAATCAACATTTAGGACTGCATAGACAAAACCTTCTTTGGATTTGAGGCGATTAATCGACCTATTGCCATACTCGATGTACAAGCGAGTTGGGGTTTGGGAAATGCGAAGCCTACCTGACATCACCTATCAGCAGCGGATCGATCGGTGAAAATACGAAAGGGATAGTTGAGGATGTCTTGGTAAAGGTAGATAATTTCTATTAGCCAGGTGGATTTTGTGGTTCTTGATACCGAGCCCGATGGCGGAGAGCACTCACCAAGTGCCCATCACTACTTGGGAGGCCGTTTTGCCAGCTAATGTTATAATCAAGCTGCCCAGGAAATGGGGTTATGCATCTCACCTTGTGACATGACATGGGCTTGACATTTTTCACTTAAATGCTTGAGGGATAAGCCAGGCGGGAGGATAAGGGCAAAAGTCGGAAAGTGCACTAAGTGGCACGAGGTAAAGGAAAAGCCCGGTATTCATAAAAATTGCAAGAAGAATTAGTGAGAACGAAGCGGAGTTGATGAAGGATGTTCGCCCGGTCGACCTTCCTACATCTTGTCATGCCCGCCGGCACCACCCAGAGCATAATGTAACAACCCGGGAGCGGCGAAGGCCGAACTTCAGCCCAGCGGCACACCTCGGCTGCGAGCATGGAGGGCTCTCTTTATGACCCCACGCCAGGACCTCTTATCAGCATCACAGGGAGTGGTTCCTGCAGGAACTTGGAAACCACTTCAAATTTTAATTAGATTTTTGTTTTGTTTTATTTCAATTTTTAAATTAGGATTTTCTTTAATATCCTTTATTTTCCAAATTTTGTGAATTTTCTTATTTTCTAAGCAGTACTCATAAATTGGTCTTGTGTTGTTACAGTGTACGATGCAGAGGGCCAAATTTGCCTAGAATTTCTCGAGTTGTGAAAATTTTTCGCGACCTCGGAATTTCAACTGCGAAAATTCGCAACTGCGCCTTTGTTCATCTTCTCCTATGACTCTTTTGTTTTCCACCCCGCAGCCCTACGTTTCACGCTCCTAAAATTAAATTTTACATAATCTTTTTAAACCATTCAATTAATGGTCATTAAAGCCATTAATTTCATATCTTCCACCTACCCTCTTCCACCTTTATAAAACCCTTGATCCCTTTCATTTCAAATACATGACATTCCAGGTTTGGAAAAACCCTTTCCCTCTGAGTTTGCTCTCCTCGGTCAGAAAATGGCAAGACGAGAGGAGCTCACTCTTTCAGGCCGCGGGTGCGCCAGGGCCCCACTCCCCCTGCCGCCGGCCCCTGCATTAATCGCTCCTCTGGCGCTCTGAGCCCTGTTGTCGTCGACCCCTCTGTGCGATGCCGATACTAGCCGTGCTGTTGTGCCTTAGCTGATCTTTGGTGATCTTGAGTGTTCCTCCCTGTGGCCCCTACCTGGAGATGTCATGCTCGGGTTGGGCCCACTCCTGCCTTAGCATCGGGCCCGGCCCAGAAGGGCCCAGGAATCGAGGGCCGGGCGGGCCCGGGAGTCATACGCCCGAGGATCACAGGCGCCACCCTCTCTACCTTATCAGGGTATTGTTGGAGTCCTAGATTTATCTCCGGTGACCCCATCCCGGGGAATGTTAGCTGCATGGAGAGAGATTTCCATAGGGAGGTGTACTACGATCTCCCGGCATTTTCCGCGGACCCGAGGCTCCGAGACTCCATGCTCCTCGTACAGCGATGCCATCTAGAGCCATTCATGGTGCCGCGTCAGTACTATTATCCTCGGGTCGTTATCGAGTTCTATCATACGATGACATCCAGGCGAGATAGCAGAGCTACTCTTCATTTTCTATCGACGGGCGAGGGATGCCAGACCTCAGATATCGCGGTACTCTCCATGCCTGATGGTCCTCGTCGAATGCGGCGATTATAGACAATGGCCCATCCTTACGACTAGGAGATAGTGCGGCACATTAGATATTATTCAGTGACTTTTAACCAGCGGCGTATGCTTTGATAAACCACATTTGAGGTCTAATATGTTTCCAGCACCAGCATATTATACGAGAGGAAGGCTATCTTGGTGGTATTATATGTCGCGTTTAGGAGGATCTTGGTTCGGCCGGCGAAGTTGATTATGACCTCATTATTCCATTTCGAGGACAGGGTCCACCGTCGGAGTCTGCCCTGAGCTGAGTCCTTGCCTCTTCTATTTCCTCGCCTATTATGTCAAGTGCTTGAGCATATCGGGTTCCGGCTGGCCTTACCGATTACTTGGAGCGTTATCGCGGTGTAGAGGCCACCCTTCTTGTGTCGATGGCAAGGGCCTCGAGCCTTCCATCTTCCTCGGGGATCAGAGACAGAACTGGCGGGCGTGATAGTCCTCGGGGGGACTTGTCGCTATAGATGAGCACATTGGGAGCCTTGACCGATTCCACCGGTATCCCCTCGGTCTCTTGACTCCGCTGACCAGCGCTCCCGGTGGCTCCGGCGATTACCACGGGCTCAGGTGCCCTCACCTCTCCCGCGGACTTCGGGCCCATTGCCTTATTCGGTCTAATATAGCGGGAGTAGAGCACCTCCACGGCCCCGCGTGCATTACCCTCTACATCGGGGCTTCCACGGCTCTCATGGAGGCAGTCCCGCGTCTCGGCCACGGCTTCATTTGCGGCTTCCACGGCCACTAGCGGCAAAGAGGATGACTTCGCGAGGCCAGTAGCACATATCCAGGCTAGCATCGTGCGACTAGAGAGCCACTTGGGCCTCCTGCGTCTCGCGGGTCTGCTTTCGAGCCTGACTATCCTACGAGCGGGATCGGTTCCTCCGCGTCGGCCCTGCGGCCTTGGACGTGTTGGCGGTGCAATAGCATCGACCACTTCCTGCTTGACTTCTCGGCGCGGTGAGGATGATCCTTCTCGACCAGTTGAGGTACCACTTCCTCCGCTTCTTTCTCGTTCGTAATGCGGGACGAGTTAGTGTTGGAAGTGATGTTCATCCTTTTAGTTTTAGTTTTACTTGTACTTCATGCCCAGAAAGCCATTTTTTGTTTATTTAGAGGCTTGTTGTTTACTTCTTTTTGAAAAAGTCGAAAATTTTGTACAATTCACCTTGATATATATACTACAAATCTATTTTTCTACACTTTTGCATCTCATTTTGACCCTATATTATTGTGATTTTGCCTTTCCTGTAAATTGAAAAATTGAAGCACTATATAATACCAAATGCTAGAATGGTTCCATGCCTAATGGGTTATTGGTCAGTTGATGACCTTGGTAATTACCCCTTGTCTTCCACCATTCTCTAGCCACACACACAGTTCACATTAGTTTTCATCAATGGGCTAAGAAGTTGCATTCTCCTTTTACTTTACATCGGCCTTAAGCAGTTGTGACCCATAATAGATTTGAGTTCATAAGAAAGAAGGCGATGTGTCTTCGAAGAAAAAGAAAAAGAAAAGAGTCAAGTAAAGCCGTGTCGCTTTGCCTAGAAACCTAAGCACGGTCCGAGGGGTCTACGGCGAAAGCCTTTAAAGCCTGGTGTCTTAAACCAATTGGTTGGGAGTCACCGACTTAGTGCTCGTTACATGGGTGGACGGGTGGGGTTTAGTGAGTTGTAGGTGTTGGATTCTAGAAATCATTTGAAGTTCGGGGTGAAACCTGAAGAGTTTGTGGTCGAAAGATCCTTTTAACTTGATGCCCTAAACCTTAGTTGGTTGGGAGTTGTCCATTGATCCCCGTTACACGGAGTTTTGTGAAGTCGAGTTTTCAGCATTGCACCCTACAAAACAAATGAAGTATGAAATAAGTGAGGAACTGAATCTATTTAGGTTGGTCAATAGTCTAAGGTATTGGCAGTAGTTTGGTTGGGGGAGGTAGCTTAGCAGCTTATTGGTATAAACTGATCACCTAAAAACACTTAGATTTTGGTGGAAGTTCAGGTTGATTCCTTGGAATAGATCTTTGCGAAACTTATTCACATATGGCATTTGTTCTTCAAGCGAGTCGTTATCTGGGAGCTGATTTGTCATCTTGAAAGTTGGGCATTATTTGCATATGTTTTTGAACAAACATATCTGCGTGATACTTCGCTAACTTTTTATCATTGCTAAGGGACTAGCAATGTCTCGGTTGGGGGAAGTGATTAGTACCCAAATAGTGCAATATTGAGCCTTGTTTATAGCAGGTTTTATGCGCTTTTTGTGTACTAATCGACTTCAATAACTCAATTGATGCATTGGGGTCGTGGCTTTGCTACTGATCACATTTTTTGTAGCTATTTTAGTAGTTTTGCAGATCGAATGCCTTCTATTCCTTCAATTTGACTCAAACACGTTGAACCTGAGCCGAATTCGAAGACTCATGATCAAATCAGAGGAAATTCGGAACAAATTTATTGAAGAAGGGAGCAAACTGTTGAAATTTTAGGGGTTGCAAAATTTGGCAACTTTGCAAATTCCTTTTACCATAACTTGCAAAATTCCCTTGATTCTTGATTTTATGACCACGAAACACGCTACACAATACTTTGTGCTTGTTAGCCCTTTTTGACCCACCTTTTTGGTGGTTTTATACAAGTTTGCCCTCATGTATTTTTGGTTCTTTAACACACTTTGTAATTTCTTTCTTGAGCACCTATATAGCGATGCGCATAATCAAATCAACTTTTTGGTCGCTCAGTATTCAGTTAAGGCGGCTTCCTCCTCTACATTGTTGGTGATTTTCTCTTCTTCTCCCTTCAGTTTCTTGCACTTTCTTGGTAGCCAAACACCCCTTGATGATGACAAATCAAGGGATGCTTGGCTAATACCCCCTGATCCTTGAAGGGGAAGGCCACTGGGTGTTGTTTTTAGGCTTAAGTTGCATGTTCTCATGCTCTTCATATTGTGTTTAAGGGTATTTGTGCCCTTGCTTCTCACCATAGGTTAAAATCTCTTAAGCATGCTCTCTTTAATGTGTATTTGGCAAGCTTTTTTGGGTTAAGTGGATACTTTCTGCTAGATCCATTGAGGCAGATTAGTTGTCTCCCCATTAGTTGTTGTAGGAGTAGTGTTTTTTAGATGTGTTTTCATTGCTAGGCACATTTTATGCCTAATGAAATGCCATGCTTTCAAAGGAAAACTCTTAGGTTTAGGTTTAAAGCTAAATGAAGATGCGGTTTGAAATGACTATATGTCATGCTCCCAATGTGAGGATAAAGACAGGAGTGCATGTTGGTTAACACAGAACCCTAAGCACAGTGGCTAGAGGACTTGAGTTTCTCTTTTAACTTTTTACATCGGTTATTTAGTTTGCAACCACATTCCACCACGTATTTCTGTAGCTGGCCTGCTCATCAGACGAGAAAACACCATTTTCAATGTACTGTAACCCTTCTCTCACAAAGAAAACTCATCCATGTATTCGACCCTAGAGCCTTTATCTTTGCGGTAGCTTTATACGTCAATAATAGGAATCCTAGGCTATAAATTTTGTTGATTCCGAACACCTACTTGGCAAGAACGAATCAACATGCTTGAAGGAGACACTAGGTATGCTTCGTATTTTATGCCTTTTCTTGAATTTTTTTGTCTCTAAAGAACATAGTGATTATAGATGCATTCTTGAAATCATCTATATTTCTATGTTTATGGAGAATCTTGATGTGTGATTCTATAGGAGCACTCTCTCTTTTCTTGTTTTTAGTGTCCAACCAAAAGACTTGGCCACCCAAATAACTCTTATTTGTAGAAATATTTTAACTACCCGGTGTAATTAATTTGCTTTCACCTGAGATAATACTTAGGTTCCATAAGTGTACTAATTAATCCTCAATTATGAGTCAACAATTTCTTATAATTTCTTCCCAATATTAATAAATGTTTTTGATTAATTATAGATAAACAACTTTAGTTTTGCGATTGTGCATTTCATTACTTTTTTATTAAAATAAAATTAAGTTTTAATGATGGTAATTTCTGTGCTTATAATGTAATTAACAAGAAAGTAATTTTCATTACAGGTTGCTACCCCATGAAGAATGTTCATAGAAAGCCATTAAGATTTTTAAGGAGCGACTTCACAAGGACGAGTATACTTGGAAGAATGTTCCTGGGGACACTAAGAATTTGTACTTTGATTAGTGGTTAATATATTGTAGTTAGTACATTTGACATTAATATTACTATTTTGTTATCTACATGTACTATTGATTTTATAATTAATGAAAAATATAGTGGTTCAACTCATTTAATGACATCAATTAATTTAATTCTTAAATCTAGAACTTTGTGATTACTTATAATTGAAATCTTTAGCCATAATAGATTCAACTTATTTAAAAATTCCGTTTATGATCCGTCTCTAATCAGAGATGAAATTTTTCCGTTTCAAATCAGAGACGAAAGACAAAATTCTCGTTTTCAAGTTAGAGACAGATTTCATTCCGTCTCTAATTTGAGACGGAATTTCCGACTTGATCTGCCTTTCATTAGAGACGGAATATTTTCATCTCTAATTCCGATTGAATTGTCCTTCTCTAATTTCGATTTTTCTTGTGGTATATATATATATATATATATATTAGAGTATTTGTAAACATCTCAATGTTTTGGGTTAGTGGCACATGATCTCCGAGTAGAAGTTTAATTACAAATCTTTCCCCCTCTTATTCATCTATTATATTGTTAATATCTTATAAGGTTCCTTTATGATCGGTAGTTACACATCATTTTCAAATTTATGATATGCTATAGACAACACTAGCTTCCTAATGTATTATTAGAAAAGATTTGCACCTGCATAAATATGGTTAACCTGAACAATACCAAAAACCAAAAGTGAAGTAATAGAGAGTGAAAGATAAATAAAACCAAAGTAGAGAACAACCGAGTCTTGTGAAATTCACAATATCCTTAAGACAAATTCGTCTTCTCCATTAGTGCTTTGAGATTCCTAAGGTGTATGTCTCCCAGAATAAAACGGTTGTTAAATAGTCGACAAAGCACATTGCCGCCACTCCAACAAACTGATGATGTGTTCACACTATCATTGACAAAAGGACGAAGGAAGGAAAACTCGAGACTCTATAACCTTTTTTATACACCCTACGGAAATACCCCGACAACCTTTATAAAGGAGAGACCCGACCTTTTAGAATGCCAAACATTTTTGGCTTTCGTAACCCTTAGAATTCCAAATTAAATTATTAATTGAATTCTAAATTAAATTATTCATTGAATGTCATTAATTTCATATAACTGAAATTCATAGAATCTTGAACAAAGAGCAGTGAATGTCTTTAATTTCATTCACTATTTCCAATAATTCCCCACATTAATGAAATTAATGACTAAAGACGAGACAAACTTGGTGATAGAACCAACGGTTGAAAACTGCATAGGAGAGGTAGGTGTTACCCTTTGAACATTCCCTTGTAAAAATATGTTTACTCTACTAGCTAAACAGTAGACACGGTGTCCTTGAATTGTTTTGCCATTTATGTAGACGATGACATATCTCACATAAGAATCTTCCTAACACATTTTAGTTCTCACTTTTATGTCCATTTTGGCTATGGACATGCGCCTGGTTCTGCAAGAGTTTAATAGAAATTGTGTCATATTCAATTCCCTTTGAAACGGCCTCACTTCACTCTTACATAGGTGATCTCTTAAATTAAGAGTAGTTCATGTTACTCTTTCCAATGCATAGAGATAATTAAAAGCGCCAAGCAACCTACTTCATATGAGCATCCTTTGTTTCATAATAGGAATGGAATGAGGAAGATCCACACGGTGATATAACGAGAGTCTTCTGGTTTAGTTATTGCATTTTGAACCTAGATCTTAGGATCTTCAATCAACTAGATTAGGTATCCACCATGTCGACTTATTCTTTTGTGGGCTTTAGTCCTATTCCCTTCGATGACGTGTCAACTAACTCTCTATTTAACCATTTAGTTAGCAGATTCACAATGTTATCCTTAGACGTTACATAGTCTAGAGAGATAACACAAACTGAGAGTAGTTGACTAATGGTAATATGTCTACGATTAATATGTCTAGACTTACCATTATCCATATTGCTTAGTGCTTTACCAATATTGGAGGCATAGGCTTTGGTCACTTGGAAACGTCATTTAAGTATTGTTGTAACCATTTAACCTCTTTCCCACTTTTTTTCTAATGTTATAAACTCAAATTTCATTGTGAATTTGGTGATAACCATTTGTTTTGAGAATTTCCATGAAATTGTTGCAATTCTCAATGTAAACATATAATTGCTTGGGTAAATTCAATCACAATACCGTTATTAGATTCAAATATCATTTCTAAAATATTCAAGAAAATGTTAATTCCAATAATTCAACATAATCCCTAATTATAGCCTAAAGGTTTAGGTTCCCGATAGACAATTAAGATCTTTCACACAATGTCTCAAGTTCTATACTTGTCCTTGTACTGTTGCAAGAAGGATTTTCCAAATCAGCTAACTCCTTGTATGTTTCAACAAGGATTTTTCAAACCAGATAACCTCTTGTATGTATCAACAAGGATTTTTCAATCCAACAAACCACTAGTTTGTTTGGTTGTAGAAATGTATTTTTTTTTCCTTTCCTCTTAAAGATAAATCCCAAAATATCACATGACATTTTTTTTTGTTCTCCAAAGCCTTTTTAAACTACAACCGAAATTTTTTTTCCCCAAAAGATAAACTTAGTTTTGTGTACAAAAGAAAAAACTCAAGTATCATTTCTTGGAAACTATAACCTGATTTCTCCCTTTTATTTATTTATTTTTTTCCAAAAGCCACAAATCAAGAATTTGTTTTAACATAACCACAAAAAAATAAAAAATAAAAAAAAAAATTCCTTTCTCTTTTTCTTGTCAGAAAAGCCCCAACTCAATACAATCACAATTTGCTGGTTCTGTTTTTCCCCCTAAACAACAAATTGTATTGTTTGTTTGTTTTCAAAAAGCTTTTCCACAACTTTTCCCTATTCAAGAAACAAAATAATTGTTTCTACAATAGAGGCATATCTTGAAACACTTGGTTATGGTTTTTTTTTTACCACACAAGTAACAAACCAAATAATTTGTTTGTCTACTAGAGGAATTTTTCCATTTTTTTTTCTCTGTCCACAACCAAATCAATCAACAACTTTTTGTGGAGTTAACATTTGTCTTAAGATTGTTAGAAAAAATTTGCACCTACATAAAGATGATTAGCCCGAACAACTTTTAAAAACCCAGTGAAGTAATAGAGAGAAGAATAAAACCAAAGTAGAAACTGGCCAAGAACTTGCTTGAGAATTACATGGTGATTCGGCAAAAGGCAAATTTTTAACTTTTTTTAAAATTTGGTGTTTTGAGATTAAAGCGTAATACCGTAGGATAAAGCAGGTTGTCGAATAATTAATGGCAGCATTCTTGCCGCTCTAATGGGCCGTGATATGTTCTTGCAGATAAAAAGACAAAGAAAAGGAAAACAGGCTGATGACACTTTTTTGAAACACACTGTAGAAATGCACAAACTGGCTATAAGGAGAGACTGGCTTTTGGAATCACCAAAGCGTTTTTCTTTTCAAGCGCCCAATTACGAATTAAATTATTCATTAAATGTTATTCATTAAATTATTTATTAAATATCATTAATTTTATACTGCTAAATTCATATAATACTAAACAAAAAGTTATTCAATAATTATCATTAATTTCATTCACTATTTCCAACATATGTCACATCAAAACCTTATTAATGATGTATGACAACTCAGATGTTGTTTAAAAAAGTTTTGCCTTTGTCCTATTGCCTTCCAAATTTAAATAATCAAGATTGTCCTTTTTGTATCTATGTCCAAAAAAGTTCTGTTCATTTTTTAAAATATCCAAATAATAGTTCATTTCTCCTTATTTTTCTTACATTTTAATGTTTTTTTTAATCTTCGCATGAACAAAGTTGAGTGTACCTAAATTTTATTTGAATCGATCAAATCTTTTTGTGATCAATATTGATCTTAATGAGGTTATAGAATGATTATATATATATATATATCTAATGCAATTTGAGGATTTACATATTGATGCTCTTGTTATAGTCATAATACTTTTTCTTGTACCAATATTTGGTTATACTGAATCTCTCTTCTTTTTTTTTTATCTATACTCTTTTCATGTAATATGCTTTTTCTTTTATCTAATCCCATTATAAATTTTGTAATAAAATTTCCATTTTGTTTCTTCTTTAATTTTTATTTTCACATGGTGATGACACCACTCTGACGTGAGATGGATATGGGGGGCCCGGTGCTTTCCTCTCTCCCAAGACACACTGATTTTTTTTCCTCTTTACATTTTGGTTATTTCATGTCTATTTCTGACTCATTAATTTGGGAACTCGTTATGAACATCCCCGTACACCATTACCAGAAATTTCTAAACTACTCCTAGCTTTGCTCATGTTCTTATCTATCAATGAACGCATCTCCATTGTGCCAAGCCCCCACACGCATCATCTTCATGCATATAGACAATAAACATGTGCTGTTAATCCTATAAAAACCTCATGTCAATTTGTTTTTGGCTTCTGCGTTAGTTTCGGCCGACGGGGACCGTCTGTAAGTCTCTAAGTTCCCATTATGGCCTTTACCTGGACCAACCCCAATTTTGGTGTAACGACTTTCAAGAAGATTTCGTACAATTAATTCTTCGGCAACGAGGGTTGATTTGAAGTATATATATATATATATATTAATTAAGAAAAGTATTAGGAGAAATTATGTTATGGTGCTTTAAGGGGAAAAGAATTAAATAAAGGGTCGCCTAAATCTGCCCTTTTCGGAATTTGTGCATTTTGAGGAAAGAAATTTTATACTGTTGCTTTCAAATAGTGCATGTGTTGACTTACCTTCCAATCGGCACGCGTAATGGATTGGTAGGTCCCATTATGTTCTATTAGCAATGTGTTAAATAGAAAATTTTAATAATGTAATAGTTGTATTATTATCCAATCGATATAGTATTGTAGTATCCTATCGGCAATCATGTTTATTGATTGGAGGGTAAAATTGTCTTTTCAGAGCACGCTTTATTTGAGTGCATTAATGCGAAATTTATTTCCTTCCTCAAGTACACACACACCGAAAGGGGCATAATGGAGTGACCTTTTTTTTAATTATTTTCCTCTTAGAACACCATAACATAATTTTCGGAAAGTATCATCATTTTCCATATGGTGTCCCCTAAATAGGCAACTGGAGTAAATAAAGTGTACGAACCTGGCAGAAAGTCAAGCCACGTTGCCTTCTTGACGCTCTGTGTTTCACACCCTTTCCCCTTTGGTTTATATTATTATTACTTTATATACTCAGCAGGTTTATGGTTTTGCCCATGGTTTTGGAAAATGGCAGTAATGCCACTTCCCGTTCAGACATGTTAATTTATCAATTTCCTGTTTTAACTCTGACGTAGCAATGATTGGATTGGCGAGTTGTACTTGCATCCAAAGCAATAAATTTTCATATATGGACGCAAAAAATGCAACTTAATTTATATAGAAATATTGAAATCAAATAATCCAAAATCTGTCGATGTAATATTCCATAATCTCCTCGCGGTCGAATGTTTTTTTTTTCATAATGTTTTTTTGTCTTTCACGTTTTAATTTATATTTGTTGTGTTCTCATTCTCAGTTTTTATAAATTGATGAGAATGTAATATTCCAGCTCTTGGTTATTCAAATTTATTAAAATCATTTTATTTTATTTTATATGAAAAATAATTCAAAATTAATAAAATAATAAATGATAAAAAATAAATATATCTTAAAAAATAAAATATTATTAAAATAATGATTTTATTATTATAAAAATAAAATAATAATAGAATAATAATGTAATATTAAAATAATAATAAAATAATTGTGTGTGGCTACGTCTCAAAATTTTGGAGATGAAAATAAAAAGAATGGTTGAAGCCAAAAATAATAAAAGGATATTTTCATCAAAAACACCCGCTTTTAAGCCGGAGAGTACTAAATAAAGAAAGTATATATAGTAAGCCCTAATTGGTACCTGATAAATATTTAAAAAAAAAGAAAATAGAAAGAAAAAATGGAAGCAAAGAAAATTTTAAGAAAAATAAATATAGATTTAAACTTAATAAATTAATTATATTTGTTTATTCAAACTCATTTTATTTGTTTCTTTTTATATAGACTAATAAATTTAAAAATATAGAAACTTTGAAAATTTTTGATCATATTTTATTTTATTTTATATTTGTACGATGAAATCAAATATAAAAAAATTATTTTTTCTTAATATACATATAGCACTTTTGAAGTTCCAAAAGGGAAGCCTAAGCATCTTTCCCTCTTTTGGAGTTCCAAAAAGAAGCCTATGTATCTTTCCCTTTGACACATAAGGTACCAAATCTAAAGCTCATGAATAAGATATATGATAGTCCATTCAAGGATTATATAAAACCTTTAAAACAAGTTAGGAGTACATTTCAAAAAATAAAAATTTAGGAGTATTTATACTATCAGAACACGGGCTTTTTTTAAATTGAGGTTTTCAATAAACTCATCTTCTAAAGAGACAGATTAAATATGATAAAAATAAAGAAAAATTAGTATTAAAATCATAAGCTTTCATGATTTTTGCATTTAAATTCTGAGTAAAAAATTTGTTTTTTTAAATATATTAATTTTTATGAATTTTGTTTTTATATCCTAATTAGACTCTGGACCTTTACCCTGGTCAACTTGGCACAACAAATCAAAGTCTTTTGATGTTAGAATATAATTAAAATGAAAATCGGGGATATAAAAACAAAAATCATGAAAGTTTTTATATTTAAAAAACATATTTTTTATTATTGATTTAAATGTCAAAGTTATAAAAGTTTAGGATTTTAATACTAATTTTTCCTAAAAATAAATCCATATTTATGAAGGAAAAAAAAA
Organism: Tetrastigma voinierianum; assembly: GCA_016808115.1. Lineage (NCBI taxonomy): Eukaryota > Viridiplantae > Streptophyta > Magnoliopsida > Vitales > Vitaceae > Tetrastigma > Tetrastigma voinierianum. The sequence continues at coordinate 83,597 of JAEQBH010002624.1, forward strand.
CTTTTAAGCTATAGGAAAAATTAGGCGACAAAAAACGTTCAGAAAAACTTGAAGGAGAAGAAAAAAAAATTTTAAGCTGTAGGAAAAATTAGGCAACAAAAAACTTTCAGAAAAACTTGAAGGAGAAGGATGAAACTTGGAGATAGGGTGTGATTTTGCAAATTAGGCGACAAAAACTTCAGAAAAACTTGGGGAAAATGGAAACTTGCCCCGGAATGGGGTGGCCGATTTTGCAGTAGAGGGTCAATGAAAATAAAGGCGTTTGTCGTAGCAGAAAATTCTGAAAACAAAAATAAAATAAAATATAAAGGTGGGGGGTGGGGGTGTGGGAATTGAAAAATGAACGTGTTTGAAGGTGCAAATACTTAGATATAGCCCAGAGAGTCAAAAATTTCAAAGTATTTTACTCCTTCGTCCTGTCAAACCAAATACCTGGTATTTTCTCGACTCATTTCCGAGACATGGAATGTATTTCTCCCTTCAAAACTAATGGAATGGCCAGGCTCTATTTAAGCCGGGGCAATTAAGGATCCCCCAAATTATTAACGAAAAAAACAATATACAACAAAGAAATTAAATCAAAAGATTCTTATATTTGCAGTAGCTTCTTCAAGCAGCCATGCAGCGTGCACTAGCCAAGAACTTATGTCGCCACGTTATCCGCCACCAAAGACAATTCCTCAATCCTCGAACTCCATGCGACGTTTTCATAAATCATAGAGGAATCGACACCAAGAAGAATGTCTCGGGTTTGATCTACGACGAACTTGTCAGGATGAAGCTCCACCCTTTCTTGGACAGCAAGAGTATGAAGCCTGGCGACAAGCTGTTCGAGAAAATAGATTCCGGGATCAGGAACTGCAAACTCGGAATGGCCGTCTTTTCCCCGAGATACTGCGAATCTTACTTCTGTCTCCATGAATTGTCTCTTATCATGGGAGATACAGAAACAGGTCATTCAGTGTTTGTGGACGGTAAAAACCCTCCGAGCTTCTTGTCAAAGGTGGAGTTTGTCCGCCGAAAGAGGTGGAAAGGTTCAATTGGGCGCTTCAAGAAGCCAAATACATCGTCGGATTAACTTTCGATTCCATAAATGGGTATGTGATGATAATTTATAGTATTCATATTGTTAAACAAAGCTTTTTAACATCTTCCCTATTGGGCGGTCCACGACGGAGGCTTAAACCCCTAGACCTTCCATCTAATGCTCAAGCTTTCATGCCATTTTAAACAACTAACTTTTCTAAAAACCAAAGTTTATAGGATTTGAGTTTAATATAAATATCATAAATCTTTGGGCAGATAAATGTAATTTAATGTTTGAGGTTTAGTAGTGATGATGACATATTACATTGTGGTTACAGGGACTGGTCGGAATTTCTAAAGAGTACTTCAAATGCAGTGATGAAGAACTTGATGGAACTTGAAGGAGAATGTAAAGTGCAGGATGGAAAGACAATCCGGATGTTCTGACGTATTGCCGGCCGATCATGGCGGAGCTAGTACATTATGTATGATTACTTGAATAACGACGACTAAGTTAGCGTCTTTATTGTTCATTTTTTAATATTGTTCATTGTTTTTGACCTATAAGTTAGATTCATTCTTTGTATAGGAGATTGTAGAAAGAGCTGCTTCCTAACCCCATTCCACAAAATTGTAAACATTGTTTGATTCTTGTAAACTATAATACCTAGATGGTTCAATAAAAATTCTTGTATACGGATGATGGTTCTTTGAGTATACACGATTAAAAATCATGAATTGATCTCATTGATATAGAGTTACCTTATCACATTCTCATGATTAAGTTCGTCCGTTATTAAAAGCCTGATCAGCCAGTGAAGCGCTGCCGTACAAGGATTTGTTAATTAGAAGGTGAAAGGGAGAAATGGGGCATAATCTTTACAAGTTCTGGAGAAAGTGAAAGGAAAAGAGAATAGTTGATCATTTTCTTTTTGAAGAAACCAATGTTTTAGGCAAATTAAACAGATTATTAAAAAAACATAGAAAAGGATTATATCAAACCTAGAAAAATTAATAGATTATATATCAAACCAATGCTTGTTCCTTACATTTTTTGGTTTTTAAAGAATGAAAAGCATTATATCAAACTGAGAAAGAATAGAGATGATTTCTTTTGAACATTTTGAAAATATGTAAAATTTAATGCATTTTTCTATTTTTAAAAGATGAAAATAGAATATTTAAAAAAATAATAAAATAACATCCGAACCATTTGCCATCCTATTTCAGATTAATCCATTAAACAACACATAAGGCACCACAACTTCAATTTCACATACATAGATACTGAAAATATGTTTAAATTTCTTTAAGACTTATCATTATATATACCCACACATCCAAATTTATAACATTCACATCTCTGTTGTAGAGGTGGGTGGGTGTCATTTCCCTTTCTGATCACATATACAAACAAATGTTTAATTTGCCTATTGGGCTCTTTCCAATGAAGGATTCACACAGGTTGGTAGCAGGAAAAAGTTAAGCAGTTTCCATGCAGGAGACATAATGACATAATGAACAAGAGGGGTGCATACAAATCAGATTCTGATGACCTATGATATTTTTTATAAGAATAGAAATTATTAATTAATAAAACAGTTGTTCCACCGTCTCTTAAAAAAAGGAAGTGGACCCATGAGGTCACGACCATTTACCAGAAAACCAAGGAAGAAAGAATTGAAGAAGTCGGGTCATGTTAAAGATTAAAGGTCAGTTGAATCCGAAATTGACCGTACGGAATCCGGTAAACTCGTTTTTCCAAATGTTCACAAAACATTCACCAACCAACCCACCCAAACTTTTGATCAATTTTCCTTCGTCTACTGTGCGTTTTTTCGGGTTAAGGATTTGTTCAAAACAAGAGGATTTTCCATTTTTGGGTGGTGGGTTGTTTATTTGGTCTCGCCATGTGATAGCATTAGGAAGTATGAAGAAGGAATACAGTTGATTTGGTCCAAACTCTTTTTGACAGATTAAAGGGGTTGGTTGTTCGTCTTGTTCTAATTCCAATTCAAGTCTTTTTTTTGACCCCACCCTTTTATTTAAGTTCAAAATTCAAACCATTTAGTATTAATTATTATCAAAGTTTTGAAATCCATTTCAGTTTGGAGTCCTAGCAGCGTTGGGAGCTTTGGACCCTATTCCGACCCGCCCTCATATTCTAAACAAATCGCAGTTCCCGAATGACTGGGGAATAAGAATTCATACTCTTCAAGTTCTTTTTTCAAATCACGAATCAAACAGTAAGACTACAGGAAAACTTTCCGAAGGAGTAGAGGAAATTAATGAGAATTTTCCTAAACAATCCCACTTAATGCTATCATATTGGACCCTCAAATATACGAAAATTGAAAAAAAAAAATTTAATATTTTCTTGGTTTCTGATTCTAATAACAATTATATATCGTGCTTAATATTTTCCTTAATTTTTACGGGTGCGGTATGTGAGTTTGATCATCACCACATGTTTACGTTAGACATGATCATGTGAGGTTTGGTATAAATTTGAAGAAAATAAGGAGCAGATTCGTAAGTGGGAGAGGGAGCAAATGGAAGGAAAAGGAGAGCTGACTTGAAGGTGAGATAGAGGGCAAGCACGGGCGGTGGCCTCCTCTGACTTCGTACAGTCTGCTCCATCTAAGAAATTTAGTAATTTACATACAATTTAAGGGAGTGTATGATTTTTTTTTTTTTGTTCTGAAGGAGGGGGTCACCCCAATTACAAAATATTAGGAACTCTCCTTGCCCAGAAGGTTCCTGTCTTCTCCATTTGGATTAAGCGACAAGAAGCTGTTGATGGACTTGTCCAGGATTTCAACTCTCCAATCGGATGGTCCATGGCTAGGTTTGCCAGTAGGTCTACAACCTGATTTGCCTCACGATATACATGCTTTATTACTACTTCCCGTTGTTGTTGAATCAACTGAATGCATACCTCCATTAGATTTGCTGCCCTTCTCTTTTGTATTCAGCCATTTTGCAACTGGACTTGAATCAACTTCTACCACCAACCTTCGGATACCCTGATCCGACTCCATTCGGAGCCTGTAAATCACTGCCCAAATCTCAGCTTCTGTTTCTGAGCATGATCCTAGCTTGATGGAGAAACCTCCCATCCAACACCCCTTGTTATCTCTGATTATGCCTCCTGCACTTGCACTCTTATCCCTACCCTTGCAATAGCCATCCGTATTGAGTTTGTACCACCCAATGCATGGCGGTTCCCAACGAACCAAACAATTGTGGTGTGTGCCTAGGCCTCCCTTGACGATTGTTTGGTTCGAGAATGCTGAGTTAATCTCCCTCATATAATTCTTGATAATGATCACTCTTGTGTTAGTTCCAATCTACTGGTCACTGAAGATTCCTGCGTTTCTCCAAGACCACGTCCACCACAGACAGCTGGCAAAAGTTTCATTCCATGCTTCTTCTTTCCTTTCTCCAGTTCTTGCATGCAAGTTCCAAGTGACCGTTTCCGAAATGCCAAGTTATGGGTTTTCTCCCACCATCTCTCCTCCATTTGACTCTCCGGCACTCCTTGAAGATATGGTTAATATCTTCTACCTTATTAGGGAAAATTTTGTAGTCCGGGTTATCTGTCAGCCTTCTTTTGTGCCTTTCCTTATTAGTCATGAGCTTCTCATGAAAAATTTGCCAGGTTAAGATTCTGATTTTCTGGGGAACTTTTAGTGGAGTGGTTGTTGAGGGCTACTGCGTACGCCGACTTCACCGTGAATCTGCCTGACTCCGTTGGTTCCCAGTGAACCTCGTCCACAGATTCTTCCTCTTCCCTAATGAGAACAGTAACCAAACGGTGTAGGATCTGGAGAGGCAGAAATTCATTTATTAGCTCCCATTTCCAACCTCTTTCCTTTTCCCAATATTCATGCACTATGCAGTAAGATAAATTCATGGGAATCTCTTTAATTGCTAGCTCCATTAGAGGCTTATTACCCAGCCATTTATCCCTCGAGAAGAATGTATTTTTGCCATTCCATACTACCATGCTTTCTCCTTGTTGAATAATATGGGCTACCGACACTATGCCTCTCCAAACATTAGAGGCTCGTTTTTTTTCCACTAGTTTCACTACAAGAAAACATGTTATTGTGGACGAAAGTTTAGGGATGAATTATAATTTCATCACTAAAAGTAACTTTTACTAATGAAATTTAACTTTTATCATTTATATTAATTTTTGGAAAACATTTGCTGATGAACTTGAAAATTTCATCTCTAAAAGACTTGGTAGAAAAACTTTGGTGCCTTTTTTCTTTTCCCACAAACACTTTTGTATCAGAAAAAAAAAATTTTGCTTCTGAAAATATTTGTAACTAAATATAATTTTTAGTAATGAAAATAATTTCCTAACTAAAAGTTAGATATTTTTATGGATATTTATTTACAATTTGATTTTGTCAATAAATATATTATTTCCAAATTGAAAATTGCTTTCACTAGATAATGTTATTAATTTGAATATTAATAAATAATGATGAAAAATATATTGTACTATAAAATAATATAAGAATATCTCTTAATTGTTTAGTATTAACCAACATAATGTTTTTAAATTTTAAATTATTATTCATGAAAAGATTTGTGAAATAAATAATGTCAATCATTATATTTGGATAAAATTTTGAATAATACGTTTATGTATAAAGCTATCTTAAATATATGATTTCAAGTTAAATATCTCATAAGATAATGTAATATTTTTTACGAACATTAATATCCTTATTAATTACATTTAGAAAATAAATTGTTGATATTTGATTGCCCAACTTTAATCTAATGAAATTTTATTTTACATATCAAATACAACTTGTATATAAAGATATCTTGTATTATTAATGAATATAAATGGTTCTAAGTTAAATATCATATGATATAATATATTGTGGAATATGTTTAACTACAATAATACTATTTTACAAGTAAAAAAATTATTTTATTAATAATCTATTATGTACATCACAATTTTTTTAATGTAAAGTATCAGTACATCTTAAACAAGCAATGATTATGTTTCCAAATAATCATATTTTTAATTTATTATCTTTAATTAATAATAATTATCTTTTAAAATATATCGTTATAGAATAACGTAAGGTATAAGTTATGCCATAAAGTAGTACTTATTATAGCTATTTACTCTTTATTATTTTAAATTACTTGAATAGATTTTTACAATAACAAAAAGAATAGAATTATAAAATAAAATAATAAATGTGTAACTGAAATATTATATTCTATATTTATTGTAACTAAATTATTTATATTCTATATTTATTGTAAATAAAATATTTATATTCTATATATATTTTTAACTATCCTACATATTTATTCTTGATTGGATAATTTTTTTTGGCACATCTATATTTCAAATATTATTTGATTTTGTAAAATAAAAACTAACAAATTAGTGTACAATATTTAATTACTTCTTAATTCATGGTGTTTTTTTCTATTTTAACACTCAATTGATTTCCGTTTTAATTATTAATCATTGATATTCTAAAAATGATTAGTTGTTAAAGAGCAAAATAATAAATTATATCATAAAAAATAATAAATATTGTAACTAATATTTAAGATGTAATATATATATATATATATATATATATATATATATATATATATATATATATATATAATCACTAACTATTAGTATTTAATTTTTAAAATTATTTGATAATAAAAAATTATAAGTCATGCCACAAAAGTAGTAACCGTCACAACTATTTATTTTTTATCGCATAAATTTTTTAATAAATATTGAATCTATATTTCAAATATTATTTAAAATTGTAAAATAAAAAATAAGAAAATGGTCTAAGAATGTTAAATTACATGTAGTTAATAATTTATTATTTTATTTTGAAATATAATTATTCCATTTGATTATTAATCAATAAAATAATAAATTACATCATAAGATAATAAATATTGTAACTAATAATTTGTTAACAATTTTATATTTTATAGATTTTAAAACACTGTTATTTATGATTTTACTTGGTGCCAAAATTTTTAATACTAGAAAAGTCATAAAACTAAACATTATTTTAGTTTAATTTTTAAAAAATAAAGCTATTTTTTTTTTTAATTTATAATTATTAAAATTTCAAAACTTTATGAAATTTCAAAAATTTTAGGTTAATAATTTGTAAATTCTAGTTTTAATTCTTTAATATTTGAACTTTAAAAATATAAAAACGTGCCTTCATTAATTGCATGAAATGCGCTGAAATGGACGATGTGGGTGTTTATTAGTTGTTTGTTAAATAAAATGAAAGTAAATAAAAATGAAAAAAGAAAAAGTCTTACCCACAACAACACTTTAAGTTTTAGGAAATTCAATACACATTCTCGTCACATCTAACAACTATCATAGTCTCTTAATCATCAATAATCTTCAAAGAGACTTGCATCATTCTCTACCCAAGCTCACCGAATCAGAAAAGTCTCTTATCGACAAGTTCTAAATATTCTTTGCTATAAAAATCTAAAGGTGTGTTTCCCTTATAATCAATATTTGAATGATTGATTTGTTGTTTTTTAATTTGTTATTTTTCTTTTTTCTCTTGCATACATAGGAGAAGGTGTTGGAGATCTAATGTCAACCATAATCAGAAGGGTTCATTGCTTATGATTGAAGTAGAGATGTGTGGAAAAATTTTGAGACAAGGACCTAGATATGTCAAAGGGCATGCTTTTGTCTTCAAACCAATTTGATTTTCTAAATTCAGACTATCATCTTCTAAGTGCGAGGTGGAGCAGAGATCAAACTTGTTGAGAATAAATTACTTGCAGAGACTCAACAACAACTATTTAAGACTCAATGAGATCGAATTTACTCAATGAGATCTGAAACGCAAACAACTTATGTGCTTATGACTGATGTTCATTATTAATTTTTTATTTTTTTTGTCTATACTAATGTAATTGTTTTTAATAGGTAGTTTGTTAAACGAATACTTCATGTTTTTATGTAATTATTGGTATAGATTTTGTACTCTAATATTTACATGTTAGGATTCGAAAGGTTATCAACGAAATGATGTGATATGTATTTTCATTTTTGTAAGCAAGTTTTATAATTGAAAATTCATTATAATTAATAAAGGTTTTCTTATTTAATTTATGACAAATAATAAGAAATTAATTTGTTAAAGTACAAATATAGTAACAAATGAATTTGTAACCATTAATAATATATGAAATTATTTTATAAATAAAATATTTAAGAAAAATAATAAAATATTTAATTAATACTAATAATATATTTAATAAAAATTATAAAAATATAATATTTAATAAAAATTAGTAAATTATTTAATAAAAATTCATCAAATATTTAATGAAAATAATAAAATATTTTATAAAAATATTTATTTTATATATAAAATATTTAAGAAAATTCATCTGACAAAATATATATTGGGAAAAAAAAACTTTTGGTGATAAAATTAATTTATTACAAATTTGTTACCATTAAGTATTGGTGACAATATTTCCCTTTTTTAATGATAAAATTTCTTATTTTCGGCAATATAATATTTTGTTGACAAAAACCTTTTACAATATTTTTATTTCATCGAAAAAATATTAGGCGATGAAATAGGATTTTTGTTAGGAAACTTTTAGCGACGAGGCTAAGGTGACGAATACAACACAAAAATAATTTCATCAGAAAATATTTTTGCAGTATTTGTGACAAAATATTTTATCACCAAAAGCCTATTTTCTTGTAGTGTAGGGACACTTGCACTCCCCTTCCTGTATTTGCTGATGATAACCTTGGCCCATAGTTTATTATTCCCCATCTGAATCTTCCAACCAAGCTCAGCCATTAATGCTGAATTCATGGTCCTCATCTTTTTTATGCCCAAACCACCTTCCTCTTTCTCTGCTGTAACCGTGTCTCAGTTAATAAGGTGCATCTTCTGTCTGCCTTGCGCCCCTCTCCAAATAAATTTCCTGATTAACACATCCATGGAACTACATAATCCTCTTGGGAGGAGAGTTGTTTGCATGTGATAAATAGCAATAAGGACAGACTGTGCCAAAGTGATTCTACCTGCCATAGTAAGATATTTTGCCTTCCAGCTTTCCAGTTTTGAAGTCATTCTGTTAAGAATCTCCTGGTAGAGACTTGAACTAACTCTTCCGTTGATCCAAGGAGTTCCCAAGTCTCGCCCCAGATTTTCTATGAGAGGTATTCCCACGATCCTAGCAATCTCCTTGGCCTCTTTTGAGGGCACCCCGTTTGAGAAGCAAATACTAGACTTTTGAAAATTTACTTTTTGACCTGAGATGACACTGAACTTATCGAGACAGTCCTTCACAATATGTATCTGTTCCATTGAGGCCTCAACAAATAAAATTAAATCGTCTGCAAATAAAAGATGTGAAAGTTTAGGACCATTACGAGATGGTTGAATAGGCTTCCACTTGCCTTCTACAATTGCAGTCTGAATTATGTGGGCTAGTCTCTCCATGCATAGCACGAAGATATATGGTGATATTGCATCTCCCTGCCTAATTCCCCCACTCAAGTTATTTTCCATTCACAGAATTGACATTCTGGTGGATTCTATACAATGCATAATGTTCCTGCTTAGTCTATTAGGTAGCCCCATCTCTTGAAGAGTACTCCCTCCGTTTGAAAATAACTTACATTTTAGAGAGTTTGTTTTATTTTTATTTATTTGTGGTTTTAAAAAATCAAGAAAGAATTTATTAATTTTTTCAAATTTTACCTTTATTCTATTAAATTACCTCGTTAATTTATTTTTCAATTTTCTAAGTTATTTCAACAAGTACAAAGCATTTTTTACATCTTTCCGATATGGATTACTAATAATTTTTTTGAAAAAAGATAAAGAGGAAAAGAGAAAAAAAGATAATTTTTAGGAGAAGATAAAGAGTTAATGAGAAAAAAAATAATTTAGTCTTTTTTGTGGAGAGAATGTGTTTTAATAATTTTCTTAATATGCGTGTAAAAACCTTAAACAATAGTTATTTTCAGATCGAGGGAGTATCTTTTATGAAAGCCCAGGATAGTCAGTCATAAGCCTACTCATGATCTATTTTGATGGTCATGAAACCTTTGTCTGTTTTCTTTATTCTCATGGAATGCAGCACTTTCTGATAAATTACAATATTGTATGTTATCTGGCGCCCCAGGACGAAACTAATTTGGTTGGACCGTACAACACTGTCCATGATCTTCTTTAACCTGTTAGGGATGGTCTTCGTAATCACTTTATAACTGACATTACATAGACTGATTGGGCGAAGGTAGCCAATAGTCTCCAGTTGGAATAAGGATAAGCATTGTGTCATTTGCTCCAGGAGGGAGAGATCCAGAGTTTAGAAAGTTCAGCACGAACCTGCACATTGAGTCCTCTACTACTCCCCATGAATTCTAACAAAATCTTGCATGCATGCCGTCTGGTCTGGGGCTTTAAAAGGTGCCATCTCAAATAAAGCATTTATTATCTCTCAACAGAGTATGGATTATTCAACAATAGGAATTGATGTAAGAAAGAGATGAAGGCTTTGAACGTGTATTCACTCTCCTTAAGGAAATTATGCCCCCACTATGTTGTTGCTGGGTTTGTGGCAAATTCCTCTAGGATAAACAAAGCCAAATAGAATTTTAGATAGCAAACTCTAAAATTCTCCCAAGAACAAGTTTAGGGAAATGATTTGAATGAGAAGAAAATTGGAATAAAAAATTATATTGTTTGAAGAGAATTTGTCCAAGTGACTATAATACTTTAGGGAAAGACATAACTCTTGGTCCAAACAATACAATTTTAATATCAATCAAATAGATATAACTCTTGGATCAAAGACACAACCCGTTGTATTTTAAAGATACAACTTTAGTGTCAAAGACACAACCATTGTTCTAAATAATTAGTAAAATTATTAATAAAATGATTAATAAAATTATTAATCATTTATAAACACCAAATCAAATAGTCATCTTATAAACCTCTTCTCTTTTCAATGTGAGATTCAACACATCACTAACTATCTTTACAATCCCCACTTAGGTAGTGATGTATGTAATCAAAATCAACTAAGTTTATGCATATAGAAGGTGTCTTTTCGACCAAACCTCTTTGTTAGTATAAATATTTCAAACATTGTCAAAATCAATGGTTATTTAAATTCAATTAAACCATGATTTTATGTGACAGAATCGAAGCATTATACATAAACTTATAAGTTTCTCTAAACATGTTCACCGTGAGCTTTAGCACCATATTAAGGCCTTGTGCTACCTCCTAGATTCATGAACACTTACAAAAATTTTTACTCCCAAACTTTTGATAGAAGCGGCACCACTTCTTGTGTTCATATAGGTGGCTAGAAGCTGTTGAAGTTTCGAATTAGCACTTCCTTGTTCATAAGAGCGAACACAAAATCTTCATTAAGAATAAATAATATTCAACCTCCTTTTCATAAGTACTTTATATTACAAGTACTTGCTATGATTTACTATGCTTGTTTTTTACCATTTAAACTTTTAAAATTGTTAAACAATAGAAGGTTAGGTTCCCATTATTAGTAACAAATCTAAAATATGTTTGTTAGACCCATTGCACTTGTAGTGCTCTTTATCATATCTCTCGAGAGTCCTTTTGTTAATGGATCAGCTAGGTTCTTACTTGACCTCACATAGACAACAGTGATTATACCATCAGAAATTAGTTGTCTAATATATTGATGTCTTAAAGCAATATGTCTAGATTTACCATTATAAATCTTGTTAAATGCTCTAGACATAGTTGCTTGACTATCACAGTGCAAAAGCGTGGCATTGGTTGTGGCGCGACTCTATATCGATAATAAATTTCTCGATGATACAGCTTCTTTACTCTTCTTTGCCAATGCAATAAACTCAGATTCCATTGTGGAATGAGTAATGCACGTCTGTTTCTTGGAAGCCCATGATATCGCTCCTCCACCTAAAGTAAAAATCCAACCAGACGTTGATTTATTATCATTGATACTAGTTATCCAACTAGCATCAGTATATCCTTCTAGTATCGAAGGAAACTTGTTATAAAACAAAGCAAAAAACTTTGTTCTTTTAAGATAACCAAAAACTCTTGCGATAGCTTTCCAATGTTCAGTACTAGGATTTATTGTATATCTTGATAGTTTACAAACGAAAGCTATATCAGGTCTAGTACAATGCATGGCATACATTAAACTACCAATTTACTAGCATAGTCTAATTGACTAACAGGACCTTTACGTATTCTCATTAGCTTGTTAGAAACATCAAAAGGAGTATTTGCTTCTTTAATTCCTAAGTGATTAAACTTAGAAATAATCTTATCAATGTAATGTGATTGACATAAAGCAAAACCCCCACTATGTTTCTTAACTTTAATTCCTAAGATAGTATCAACTTCTCCCAAATCTTTCATTTTAAGGGTGAGAAGTTAAAGTACCTTAGTATCATTTATTCCTTGTATATTTGTACCTATGATTATAAATCACATCAACATAGAGACAAATAATTACCCCATATTCTTTTGTGAATTTGGAGTAAATACATCTATCCGGCTCATTATGTTTAAAATCTGTGTGATAAAATCACATTATCAAACTTCATGCCATTGTTTAGAGACTTGTTTTAATCCATACAAGGATTTCACTAATTTACAGACTTTCTTTTCATTGCCGAGAAGTACAAAGGCAGTTTGTTCCATATAAACTTCCTCGACTAGATCACCATTTAAAAATGTTGTTTTTACATCCATTTGATGGACATATAAGTCATATATAGACGCTAAAGCAAACAACACTCTAATGGAAACAATTCTAGCCACAGGAGCATAAGTATCAAAATAATCCAACTCCTTCCTTTTGTTTAAAACCCTTTTTGCTACTAATCTTGCTGAAAGTTTGCTTAGAGAACCATCGATGTGTATTTTCTTACGAACACCCATTTTACATCGATGGGTTTTACAACTAGGTAACCAAATCAACCAGCTACACATGTTTCATTTGATAAAGACAATCCATTTCATCATTAATTACCTCCTTCCGAGAAGCGGAATCTCTTGAAGTCATTGCTTCATTATATTTTTGGATCATTTCCAAAATGCAAAACAATAGGTATCTTGTTTAAAATCATCTCTAGTTCCTTCGACCAAGAAGACTATTGCTTGTGAAGATATTTGAATCTAAATTCTTTTCTTTTCTCACCCGTTGACTTCTCCTAGGTTCACTAGAAGATTCAATTATTTTTCGTTTATTATTATGAGAAGAACTAGAATTCATATTAGTATCTTGTGCAATTGAAGGTTCAGATTGTTGATTTACATTAATTTCAAAGAAGCTAGTTTCTAAAATTCAACATCTCTAATTCTATGTTAACATTTGAGTCTATATCCAACAATCTGCATGCTTTAGATTCTCGGCGTATCCCACAGATACTCTTAAGAGCTCTTGGTCTAATTTCGTTCTTTTAGGATCTGGAGTGCATAAAAAGCTATCTGACCCCATACTCTCAAATAGCTCAAATTTGGCTTTCTTATTTCCATACTTCATAAGGAGAAATCTTTATTTTCTTCGGTGTTCTATTATGCACATGACAAGGCATTAACAAGGCTTCTCCCCATAACTTCATTGGTAGTTTCGCGTATAACATAGCATTAATCATATCTACCAAAGTTCTATTCTTTCTTTAACCAAACCGTTTTGTTGTGAGTATATAGGCACTTGTTTGATGTATTAAACCATTTTCTTCTAAAAAACAGAAAACTCAATTAAAAATATTCACCACCTCTATCACTTCGAAGAATTTTTATTTTCTTTTCCAATTGATTTTCTACCAAAACTTTAACAACGATTTAAACATATCAAAAGCTTGATCTTTATTTTTCATTAAATAAACATGAGTAAATGCGGAATGATCATCTATAAAAGTAATAAAATATCTATTTCCTCCTCTAGTTAGATGACCATTTAATTCACATATATCTGAATGCACAAGTTCAAGTAATTCTGTTGTTCTTTCATTCTTTGGAAAAGGTTTCTTAGTCATTTTTGCTTGTATACATATTTCACATTTTCTAGAATTTGTATTTTCATTATTACATGAAATCAAACCATGATTAGACATAAACTTTATCGATCTAAAATTAATATGGGATAAACGAGCATGCCATAAAAATTAAAGAAGAAGTCAAGAACATACCACGAAACATCAACTTTATTAATACTTAATTTAAACATGCACGTCACATGAATATCCTTGCCCAGCCAAAATACACCATTCTTAGAAAATATAACTTTATCTGCCTCTAAAACAGCTTTAATGCCTTTCTTGCATAATAGACTTGCAGAAATCAAATTCTTCCTCACATCAGGAACATGAAACACATTCAGCAAAATCAGCTTCTTTCCGGAAGTAAATTGCAATTCAATTGTTCCTTTTTCAAATATTTTTGCAGTATCATGATTTCCCGAAGACCATTTCTTCTTACATTTGCAACATCATAAGTTTTGAATAGATTCTTAAAATGGCAAACATGCCTTGTGCTTTGAATCATACCACCACTTTCGGTTGAGTTGTCGAAATTCTTGTCATGTTGCATTCGGTAATCATCGCGATTTTAAGATGACAATCATATATGATAATTCGATGAAGCTTGATTGATGTTCTACAACATTCGCTTTCTTTTTTCCGGCATTCTCCTCCGTCTTCAATTTCTTATAAAATCTGCATTCTTTCTTGAAATGACCATTTTTTCCACAGAAGAAACATGACTTGTTCTTCTTATTGTTGGCAGAATAATCATTATATTTTCTTTTATTTCCAGACTTATGACCAGCCTTGTTTCCATTGTTTTTAGTGTAAGACTCAACATAATTTACTTTAGAATCAGCATCTAAAGCAAACTTGGACTCACGTTAAGTGACTTTCTTCTTCAATCGAATAATAGCCGTTGCTTAGTTTTCTATGGAAAAATCTTCAGTAGTGTGTAACAATTTCTTTCGATAATTGTTCCAAGAGGTTGGCAATTTTGCAATTACCGCAGCCACTTGTAATGGTTCAGACACATCTACCTTAAGATCTTTGAGTCTTGATACTAACACAAGCAGTGCATCCACTTGAGGCATGATAGGCTTATTATCAAACATTCGAAATTCAAAGAATTTCATACTAATAAATTTGTCCGTACCTTGTTTCTCTGATGTATACTTATTCTCCATGGCATTCCAAATTTCTTGTGGGGATTTAATTGTACGAAATAGATCATACAATCTATCAGATAATGCATTCAGAATAAAACCCCTGCAACGAACTTCATCTTCATTACGTTTTTTGCGGGCTGCTATCACTTCATCAGTATCTTTATCAGATGGTTATGGAATTGTTGGCAGATTTCCACTTAGTAGATATGCAACACCCAATTCAGTAAGTAAGAAAAACAACTTGTCCTTCCAGCGAGTAAAATTAATTCCATGGCTTGATCCGACTTGAAAATTTCGGGATTGAACATTTTGTTGAAAATACGAATAGAACTGTAGCCTCCATTGATAATTTCCTTAAGATTGTAAGAAAGAGATGAAGGCTTTGAACGTGTATTCACTTTCCTTAAGGAAATTATGCCCCCACTATGTTGCTACTGGGTTTGTGGCAAATTCCTCTAGGATAAACAAAGCCAAATAGAATTTTAGATAACAAACTCTAAAATTTTCCAAGAACAAGTTTAGGGAAATGATTTGAATATAGAAGAAAAGTGGAATAAAAAATTATCTTGTTTGAAGAGGAATTTGTCCAAGTATTATAATACTTTAGGGAAAAGACATAAAACTCTTGGTCAAACAATACAATTTTAATATCGAAATCCAAATAGATATAACTCTTGGATCAAAAGACACAACCGTTGTATTTTAAAGATACAACTTTAGTGTCAAAAGACACAACCATTGTTCTAAAATAATTGAAGTAAAATTATTAATAAAATGATTAATAAAATTATTAATCATTTTATAAGCACACAAACTCAAATAGTCATCTTATAAACCTCTTCTCTTTTCAATGCTGAGATTCCTTACATCACTAACTATCTTTAACAATTGATCTTCTGACAGTCTGGGGAAGCCTAGGGGGGTGATGAGGCTTCGCTGCTCTCGTTTCTCTTCCTTAAAAGAGTTTTGTTTAGCCAGTCTAACAACCTCTCAACTCTAATGTGTTGGAAATCCATCACAGCCCTAAGGATCTTTCAAAGCTGTGATCATATTCCTGCTCCTTCTGACTACGGTTGATGCGTGGTAAAACTTGGTATTCTGGTCTCCCGAAGTTATCCTGTTCTCCCTGGATTTTTGGAACCAAAATAGTTATTCTTGTTGAAGGGTCAAGTCGAGTTCCTACTGTAGTTTCTTCTCCAGTTTAATCAATTTTTCAGAGTATTGACCTGCTAGTTTTTTCTGACCTCCTGACAACCTGGCCCATAGCCTTTTTTTGTGCTTGAAAATATTGTCGAAGTGCTCTTTGTTCCAATGATTGAGGGCTACTTTCGTCTTTTCAATACTGTTTTGGAGGTCTGCGACATCATTCCAACAAGACTGGAGAACATTAGGAAACCCGGGGTGAGTCAACCATGCTGCTTGAAAGCGAAACTGGGCTTTGGGCTAGGAGGAAGGGATGTCTAACAACTTCAGGAGTAGCCGAGCGTGATCTGAACTCAGTTTGGGCAAGTGGGTTACTGAAGGCTTTTCAAACATCAACTTCCATTCTATACTGCTAAGTGCCCTGTTATGTGGAGTTACCTCTTGTCCATATCTATTAGCTCGTGTTAGAAAATCCGGAGCATCTTCTTTAGTCTAGCTGCCTCGAGTTGGAGGTTTCTTTCAGTTCAGTTACAGAGTTGAAATCCCCTACGACCATCCAGGGTTTCGAAAGATCAAGAGAATTTCGGTTGAGATCTTTCCAATCAAGAGAATTGCTTATTTTCTTCCCTGTGAACTTTCAAGTGGATGAATTCTGGGTGCGTTTTGAGGATTTCCACGTGGCAACACTCTTTCCAAAACAACAATATTCCACCGCTGAACCCTAGTGCTTCCACTCGTACCCAATAGTCAAAGCCAAGCTTATTGCAAAAATTATCTGCCTTGTAACCACTTACTTTCGTTCCTAGCAACCCCACTATCTCAGGCTTGTGAATTCTGATGAACTCCTTAAGCGTACGCCTAAACCCCTTTGATGCAGTTCCGTTTGTCTTCCAAATCAGAATATTCATAAGAACAAAGGGTGGTTGGTGGTTCTGGCATATGTCTGCTCCCATTCGATCAGTCTCGCATCGCCGCATTGTCCTCCACTGACTCCATTCTTCCCATTCCACTTCCCACTCTTTGCTCATTTCCGCTGACACTGTTGTTGACTTCTCCTTCCCTTTCGTGGCCTACCAACAAATCTGCTTCCACAAAACAGGCGTATCACTATGATGTTCTAGGTGTTGGTAAATCGAATATATGATGATATATTAAATAAATGTGAGTGTAGGCTATCAAATAAATTTAGGCACAATTAAAATGATTAATTGATTTGGAGCACTTGGTGTATATTATAAAGTGTGGGCATGAATGTGTGTAGAGAATAGCGTAATTTATTTTTATGATGGGTTAAAATAGAAATTCTGACAATCGATATTTGTTCGTATCTGAACATAATTTGTTATAAATATGGGTCATGGTCCCCAGATCACATAAGATTTTTCTTTCTTCTGATTCTCATTGTTAGAGAGAAATATTAGACAAAAACTGTGTAGATCTGAAATCATAAAACCTCGGACTGATTGATTTGGAAGATCGTAAAGAGTTTGATTTCGAAATTCAAATATCTCAAATATTTTTGTTATGGATTAGTGCAACATGAAATCCTGTATTTTGATTCTTGATGATTCAATATGAATGTTCCTGTTTATGTGATGTTTTTCACATAAATTTTTTTTTTTAATCTCTCATTTGGTATCAGAGCGGTTTCATGTTGAATTGTTAAGAATATGTTCGAAAATGATTTTTTTTATTTATTATTTATTCGCCTTGATCTCGGTACATCAAATGCTCCAACTTGGGATTACTTGTCACGAAGGACAATTAGAGCATGGATTCATGTCCACGAGGATAATGAACATTGGTACCCCTGAGTGGTACATGAACTGCTAAGCGTGGGAGACTGTGGTTGAATGATGTTCCTCCGGAAGAGGAGAACACAAATGAGCATTAGTGCCACGAGTGATGCGTGAGCCGTACGAGAGCGTGGGAGACCTATTGGTTCAAGGTGTTTTATCTGGGAAGAGGAGAAACACTTGGTGAGCATTGGTACCCCTGAAGAGGTACATGATAAAAATAATAATAATAATTATTATTATTATTATAATAATAATAATAGCCAAGGCCAACTGGATGTTTTAGTTGGTGATTTAAATATAAATATGTGTCGTTCTGAAGTGTATTTACGAAAATTTACATTCAAATATAGGTGTTTATATATATATATATATATATATATATATATATATATATATATATATATATATATATATATATATATATATATATATATATATATATATATATATTTTGAATAAAGTTAATTAACATAATATGTCACAAAGTAACCACTTTTGTGCAAATTATTTATTTCAAAATATAAGATTCTATGCATGGCTTATGTGAATGATAATTGGCTGGAAGATTAATATTTAACATAATTAAGTACACTATTAGTAATAAGCAGCGTGATAATTATTTGGTTTACATATGAATAATAAATTGGCCTAAAGATTTATCATTCGATATGTTCTTATTATCGGTATTTGATTATTACACCAAGATATCACCCACAAGTTAATATTTTTATCCAAATATAAAATATATTGACAGATATGTCTGATATCTTGAGATGGGATTTGCCTTTATTTGAATTTATTTTTGGTTTGCATCTTATGTGAGTTGTTTGCTTGTTTATTGTTCTCTGATTCAGCTACTAGTTATGCTTCTAACATTAATGCCAACATTAATTCTATTCCTATGCTAAATGGCACAAACTTCAAGACATGGCATGAGAACCTCCAAATAGTTCTCGGTGTCATGGATCTGGATAGCCTAACGTTAAGGGTTTCTTTCACGCACCTCTTGCGTGAAAGTTCCTCGATGAAAGAGGTTATTGAAAGGTGGGAGAAGTCAAATCGCATGTGTTTGATGATCATTAAGAAGGCCATTCTAGAAGCATTCGGGACACGATATGCGAAGCGATAAAGATAGCGAAAGAGTTAAAAATTAAGAATAGATTGTAAGAATGAAAAGTACGAAACAAATTACACTTTTGAAAATCTCATCTCAATGAGATATAATGGTAATAGGAACATTAGGGAGTACATTATGAAATGTCTCATCTTGCTTCAAAGTTAGAGCACATAAACTTGATCTCTACGAGGATTTGCTTGTGCATTTGGTTTGATATCTCTTTCCACACAATTCAGTCAATTTAAGGTGAGCTACAACTACCAAAAGGAGACTTGGTCTCTTAATGAGCTCATCTCACATTATGTGCAAAGAAGGAAAGGTTGAAGCTTGAAAAGATAGAAAGTGCCATTTATTTGGTACTTAAGGATAAAGGAAAGAAAAGAAAGAAGGATAAAGAAATTTGTAGAGGTTCCATATCAAAGAAACAACATAAAAGAAAAAAAAGGTTGATGGTTGTTTCTTACGTGGGTATTTGTGGAACTATAAGAAGAAACAATGTACCAAGTATCATGCTTGGCGTGCAAGAAAATTACGCACTTCTTAATCTAGTTTGTTAAAGTTGTTTGACGGTACCTAAACACACTTGGTGGATGAATTTTGGTTCAACCACTCACATCAATGTGTCCATGCCGGGGTTACTGAGGATTCTTAGAAAGCGAATGATAGTGAAAGATACATCTTTTGTAGGCGATGGCGGAAGGGTCGAAGTTTGAGGCAATTGGGACATTTAGGTTATTATTAAAATGCGGGTACTTATTTGGTTGAATGAGACATATGTTGTGCAGTCACTTCGGCGAATTTGGTTTCTATTTCCATATTGGACAAATTTGGTTATACTTATTTCTTTTGGAAATAATAAATTTAGTCTTTTCGGAAATTCAAATTTGGTTGGTCTTGGTTCTTTATCTTATGTAAATAAACTTTATATGCTTGATACGAGTTGCTTCATATCCTTGAAACCTTGCAATTAAGCACTGAGGTGTTAAAGAAAATTACTTAGATGAGAATTCCTCATCATTATGGCATGAGATTAGGTCACATCTCCAAAAGGAGAATTGAAGAGCTTGTGTCGAATGCAGGATTCTAGATTCCCTTGATTTTCGCAGTTTTGAAATTTGCACGTGCATAAAGGGAAAACAAACAAACCTGAGAGATTTGGTGCCAACAGGGCTACAGATGTCTTACAATTGATACATATAGATATTTGTGGGCCATTTCCTACGGTTTCATGGAATGGCCAACAATATTTTATCACGTTTATAGACGATTTTTCACGTTATGGCTACCTTTATCTCATTCATGAAAAGTCCAATCCACTTGAAGTGTTCAAATCGTTAAGTTGAAGTTGAAAATCAACTCAATAAAAGGATTAAGCGTCGGATCGCCTGGTGGTGAGTGAATACTATGGAAGAGTATGTGATTCCGGTGAATAGCGTTCGGGACCATTTGCTAAATTCTGAAGTGCAATATCGTCCCACATTACACCATACCAGTTCTCAAGCATGAATGGTGTTCTTGAAAATGGCTCATTCAAAAGACATGGTAAGTGATTAGTCAATTTCTGGCACCAATATCACTGCACAGGGTGAAGCATTAAAGGCTGCGGCATATATCATAGCAGGAATACCAGCTAAAGCAACTACCCAAAACCCTTATGAACTTTGGGTGGCAAGAAGCCTAGTAAAAGCACTTACACATTTGGGGATATACAGTGACAGGCCTTACATGCCACATGAAAGAAATTGGATTAAGAGCGGTTGGTTGCTTTATTTTGTTGGATACTGAAGATCCGGGGTTACAAATTCTATGATCTATTTACTAAATCAATTTTGAGGCCCGGAAATGCTTGGTTCTTTGAGAGTGTTGGTTGTGAGGGAGATAGGATAGGGATTTTGCTTTTGAAGAAGGAATATGTTGATATTCCCACGGTTGTCGTGACATTGATCGAGGCTCTATACGACATTGTTGAAAGCAGATCAATCAAAACAATATCCGAACCTCGGATTGAAACGAAACTCTACCTCCTCGGAACCTACGCCGTTAAGGAGATCCACTAGAGAAAGGAGAAGTGCATTGCCGGATGATTACATTGTATTTCTTCAAGAATATGAGTTTGACATTGAGTGGTGGAAGATGATCAGTAAATTCCACTTGAACTGAAAGTTCTAAATCTCGAAGATGGATTTATGCCGTGAATGAAGAATCGAGTCCATGAAGGACAATGACGTTTGGGATCTTGTCCCATTTTTGCAGAAGTGTGAAACCCATTAGTTTGCAAATGGATATTTAAAACGAGGAGTTAGAAAATTGGCGTGAGGAGAATTTGGCTTCGTCTTGTCGCTACGAGTTATACACAAAAGAAAGGCATCGATTACAAGAGACTTTCTCGGTTTCATCGAAAGACTCTTTTAGAGCCGATAATGGCACTTGTAGGCGCACTTTGACTGAGCTTCATCGGATGGATGTTAAGACTCATGTCGAGATGGATGTTAAGAGCGCATTTCTGATGGTGACATTGATGAAACAATCTATATGGTCTGACGAGAAAATTTTTGTGTCGGGAAGATACAAAGAGGATAGTTTACCAAGTTAAAAATATCATGAGCAAGCAAACTTCTGGAGTCGATGGTATTACAAGTTTCATCGTTATCATTTCGTGCGGTTTTGAGATGAATATGGTTGATATTTGTATATACCATAAGTTCGGTCAGGAGTAAAGCATATTTACTTGGTTTTATATGTTGATGACATATTACTTGCCGCAGCTGATATAGGCATGTTGCATGAAACGAGAGATTTCTATCGAAAAAGAAATTTGAGATGAAGAAAGATCTTGGTGATGCTTCTTTTTGTATTAGGTATCTGAGATACAGGATTGATCGAGGAATACTTGGTTTATCACAAAGAGCTATATTGAAGAAAATTCTTAAAGGTTTGTCTGCATGATTGCAAACCCGGGTGGCTTGCACTTACAGTAATTTAGGGAGCCAGGAATTTGGTCTCGGTCGATGGCCGAGAATAATTTGAGATTCGAGAGATGCAGCGGTTGTATCGCGTCGTGATAGGAAGTCGATGTATGCTCAGAGTAATACCCAGCGTCAGGATATTGCTTACATTGTTGACATGTTGGGCGGATATTTAAGCAATCACAGAGGATCATTGGATAGCGACTAAGCGTGTAGGAGTACTACGAGGAAACAGACTACGCCTCCTGTCGAAGTCGGATGGGTTAAGTCATTTGGATATTAGAGCTCGATTTCTTTGGATGCAGAGATAGCATGAAATCTACTTGAGGCTATATCTACTTACTTCTTTGGAGGTGCCTATCTTGAAAGAGTGTTAAGCAATTACGGTAGCAGCTTCTTAGCATAGCGGAGTGAGGTTTGTAGCATTATGAGACATCGATCATGGAATATGGTTGCGGGGTACATCACGAGTGCGTATTATAGATGGCATTTAAAGACAACAGGTTATTTATGACAATAAATCAACGTTACTATATTCCAAACAACGGGAGTTCAATGAGTCAAAATTATAGACGTAAATTCCTAGTTGTCAAAGAAAGGGTTCGAGTGGACTTATATCTATAGAGCACATTAGGGCGAACTCCATGATTGCATATCCATGACTGAGTTACCACCAAAGGTCTTTCATGAGCTACTTTGCTCATATGGGTGTGAGACTCTCTTCAAGATGTGTCGTTTTTAAGTGGGAGTTTGTATTTTAGATGCTTTTTAGATACTTTTGTTATGGATATTGTAGTTTTAAGGTTATTTCTTTATTAAAGTATTGATTTCCTTCCACTTTGATTTTTGTATGGTTTGATCTCACTAAGGTTTAAGGAGGACCGATTGGAAACAAACATGTTGAGATCACATTGCATGAAATTTCCATGCTACATCATGATCTTTGACATTAATTACATTGATATATGTGATCATTGATGATTCAGATTCTGAAATATATTAACTGACGATCGCTTTGGTTCTATATTGGTGTGGTTAATGAGACAAGATTTGATAATGTATATAAAGTTTTGATACTTGAAAACTCATGAACTCTAAGTATAATTCACGTTTATAAAGTTACATATATATAGCCCAGTGGGGAGGTGCTGAGTAAAATCGAATATATGGGGCGTATATTAAATAAATGTGAATTATAGGCTATCAAATAAAAGTTAGGCTAATTAAAGTGATTTAATTTTAAGTTTTGGGGTCTTAATTAATATATTTTAAATTGTGAATGAATGTGTAGAGACAAGCGTAATTTCTATTTTTATGATGGGTTAAATAGAAATTCTGAGAGACAATCGTGTTGTTCATATCTGAGGACACAATTGGTTTATGAAATACTTGGGTCATGATTCCTAGATCCTGTGGGTTTTTCTATTACGATTCCATTGTCGGAGAGAAATATTAGACGAAAAGTAGTGTAGATGCAGAGAGATCGTAAAACCTCGGATTCGGTTAGATCACGGAAGATCATAAAGCCTCAGACTCATATTCAGATCTGGAAGATCATAAAGTTTCAGACTCATATTCAAATATCTTAATATTTTGTTATAGATTGATGCAGACATGAAATCGCGTATTTTGATTCTTGATGATTTAATATGAATGTTCCTGTTTGTATAATGGTTTTCACATAATTTTTTTTTTTTTAAATCTCTCACTAGGATGATCAGGCTTTGACTGCCGATCATATTAGTGGAAACCCCTTGATCAGCGCTTGCATGCATAATTCTCTCTTTCCTGATTTGCGCTAATTTTACATTCCCTGTAGCTACTACATGGTCGATCTCAGTTGCGGCTTGGTTAATATTCGGCACCACCCTTTCCTTCCTCAGGCACCCTTGCTCAAAATTCTTATTCTCGCTTTCCTTGTCTATCATTTTTTCCTTCCTAGAAGTTGTTTGTGGCGGTTTAGGATTATGGAAAGTTAGATTTTTCTCACTAATGTGCACGTTGGGTCTCCTCTTTATGGTTATTCCTAATTGGCTTTGCATGGATATTCAGATCTCTTTCCATGGTGGGTTCCCTCTCTCAAGCCTTTACATTCCCTTCTCCTCGTCAGCACCATTCCTCCTCAATCAATGCTTCAAAGCGGGATTTCATGCCATGTAAGGTTGCTGCAGGTTAGGTTGCAATATGGTTGTGTCTTAACTTTCCCTCTACCCGTTTCTATTCAGAACCATTTGCGAGCGCATGTCTCGGGATCGGTCTTCTTGACCTTCTCGGGGCTAGCATCCAGGGACCATAATTTTCAATAACTACCGGGCTGATTCCGGTTCTTGCTATTTTCAATGCCTCTCTCCAGTGGTGGCTGGCTGTTGAAGAATAAAAAAATAACGCAGGAAGATAAAGGAATAGGAGTGCAGAACTCAAACTTTTATTTTGCTTCAATAATCATCTTAATTACATTAATTAAATCAAAGTAGATTAAATAGGTTGATAACTAGTCATGGGTTCACACGTTTCTAACTTTGAGACATGGGTACAGAACGTGGGTTGGTGGATCATGGATGAGGAAATGAGGATGGTATGCCGAACGTGGAGAAGTGATGAAACTAAATATGAAAATGACCTTCAATTAAAATAGAAAGTGGAAATAGTGGTTGTACGTGACCAATGATTTTATTCATTTGACTAAGTAAATAAGGACCAAGTCTACCACGTGTTGAAGCACTACTCAACACTCCCCCTTGATTCAAATCTTGTTACTCCCCATTTGAAATATCAAATATTCATGTGACATGTGTAGGGCCTTAGTAAGATGTGGCCCATCCCCGTCAGGGGTCAGTTGTTCTCCGTCGACCAGCGGAAACACTCGTGAGTAATGGGGCCAGGCATCTCTCAAGTGGAATGGGAGTCTCTTTTGTCTTTGGGAGCTCTACCCCAGATACAACACTGTAATATAACTGTCCCAATCCCGACACTCCAGTCGCATGATATCTATATCGAGGTAAAAAGCGGCCTCTTGGACGATACCACGATACTCATCTCATCCTTTATAAACTGACTATATCCAATAGTTTCGAGGGTTCAAAGTTACTCTTATACAACATATGTTAAAATACTAGAATTATCACAGTAGCAAAGCCAGTAGCTAGCATTAAGAATCTTACAAAACTCGATCTCTAGGATGGCTAAGTCTCTTATACGCTCCTGTACGTAAATAATATCCCTCGACGGGAGTGAGCTAATGTTCGGTAGTGGAATCTACAGCAAGACAGAAACCAATTTATGGAAAAATGGCAAAATCGTAATTTCGTTCTGAATTGTTATTTCGGTTAAAAAAAAATCCGAAATTTACATTACCACAGAATGCGAGATGAGAAGCGGATTTCATAGTTGGAATTGTCTCGAAAAATCTAGCTAGCACGTAAAAATTTCGTAATATTAGGAGCGTTAGGGTTTGCCGTTTTTCGAGCATAAGCATTCGGTCTTGAGTAAGCGATTTTTCGATCATTGAAGTCTGTAACAAGTACTCATGTGCCAAGTGGTATGGTAAATAACGAGAAATGGACGCCAGAGATAGTGCAGAATGTCAAAAGCCCCGGAGAAAGAAGGGAATTGGTGATTTAATTGGATTAAATGGCATTGGGACATGTGAGCAACGGAGGTCTTCTTCTCGAATGATAAAGAAGCTAGCGGGCGGGCGGGCCGGATGCCAGAGAGCGACGGTTTTAGGGAAATTTAGAGAGAGAGGAGCTCTCTCACAGAAATACGAGGCGATCGTCGTCGGCGGAGTCTTCGGGGACAAGAAGGAGAACTACTCCTGCGCGGAAGGGCTTCGCGTGGGTGCAGTTAGGGAGTTTCCTCAAACTCCCAGAGGTAGGGGTTTCTCCCTACTTGGGGTTTCATTCTTGGTTAAGTACAATGTAAATGTTTGGTTGATTAGAGGGCCTTGACTGGCCAGTTTGTTCGATCCCCGAACAGGATCGGGTGATATAATTTTGAAGCCAAAATGGAGCAGTCTGTATTTCATCCATAGCTGAGATTAGGAGAATTAGTGTGCATTTATGTGTTGATGCGTGTGGTTTGTATGGTAGGAAATGGCCGTGAAACCGAGTTCACCCAGTGAGCCCAGATAAATTGTGCTGAAAGGGAATAGTAGCCTAGGGTTTGCATTTCTGAAAGCGATGCAATATATTTTGTGAAAATATGTGTTGGTCAGTGATTTAAATTAAATTCTTGTGTTTGATCGTGTAGTGAGCTAATTTTGATGTGGAAATACTGGAATTTACATGACATGATTGTGTGGGTGATGAATGTTTTGTAAATATATGCATGTTTATATATTTATGTGAATTAAGTATTGGAATTGGCATACATGCATTCCATATGCCAACTGGGGCACATCCCCAGGACTAGGAGTTAGTGCATGAGATGAGTCTATAGAAAATGGTTCGGAGGGTAGTCTAAATATTAATTATCGGAGGGTAGTCAAATTAAAGTATCGATGGATTAGACGGCCCGATTGATATTCATCGGAGAGGTAGTCCACAAATAAATAATATATCAATCGTGGGGCGGCCTGTTAAATCTCTCACATCGAAAGGTGTCTATTAATAAAACAATAATTCCTCATCTGAGGCTTAGGGCGAGTGTGAGAAGTCGATCAGGAGACTCGGGTTTGAGTTAATCGTAGACATTCAAGTAGGATCATGCATTTTGCTTGAATGTATGTTTGTTCTGGAACATTACCTTTGCCTTAGGTGGAGAGTAGCCCACTTGGGCGTTCCCTCTGAGTAGCTCACTACTGTCGAGGGATATATTTGCAGTACGAGGGAGCGTGCGAGAGGACGGCTAGATCCTGAGATCGAGATTAGAAGAAAGCCCAGGGTTGTGGCTTTGATGTACTTTATATATTAGAACTTTTTTAAGAAGTTTAATGTATGTATTGTATAAGAGTAAAATATTTGAATATTAGAACTATTGGATATAGTGGATTCATAGTTGGTATGTTTTTATGGATATTGTAGTATGGGCTAGAGAGGCCGTTTTTATCAAATATTTTATCAATTGTGATTATATTGCCTTTATTTGGAGACGGTATATGCGGGTTTGTATTTGGGTGGCTCCCATTTTAAGGAGACTCTATCCGATTTTCGTGAAATGTCGAGATTACCAGTTGCAGTGTTTGCCGATTAAGCGGTGTCAGCGGGCCGAGTTTTGGGTCATGAATCTTTTAAATAATTGCTCTCACCCTAAATGCATATGCAATGCTCCAAAGTAAACACACATTCAAGCAAATGCATGATCCTGCTTGAATGTCTGCACCAGCTCACAACTATTTTGAGTCCTCACCAACTCTACGCACTAAGCCACGTATGAGAACCCTTAGTTTTATTTGTTTGTGGACAGCCTCATGATGTATATATCAATTGGGCCGACTCTGACGATTGATATTATAATGAGATTCTCAGATGTATATCAAGGTGGGCCGACTCCGGCGATTGATATTTATTTGGACTACCCTCAGGTATTCATTTATTTTTTTGGAAATGACCCTCAGACCATTCTCTCGAGAAGTACCTCATGCACTCACTCTATCGTCTGAGTTGTCTCAGTGCATATGGAATGCATGATGCCAATTCCATTTCTGTTCAATAACACATGCAAATATATAATCATGTATATATTCACATAATTTAAATCACACAACATGTTATGTAATTTCACATTTCCATACATCAAAATTAGCTCACATGGACTAATGATCAAACACGAGCGATTCAATTTGAATTACTCAACGAACACATTATTACTTACAAGAATTATTTTGTAGACACTATTCTCAAGAATAGTGAAACCCTCGATTACTATTCCTGACAAATCACCAATTATCGGTTCACTTTGTGAACCAATTTCTGACCATTCACAGGCCCCATACATGCAAGCACCATTTAATACATAATTTCCAATACGGTATAAGCGGTCAGTGGACTGCAGTACGTCATTTGAGTTTCAAAAATCATAACAATTCGGTCCCAAGATTTGGGACCGATCAACCAAACCTCAGGCTCATTCAACTCAAACATTAACAAAGTACTTAAATAAAGGAATAAAACCCAAGTAGGAGAAACCCACCTCTGAGTTTGTGAAACTCCACTGGCTTAGGAGCCCATGCGTAGGCCTCTCCTTGTAAAGCAACCTTCCTTCTTGCTCCGAAGACTTTCGACGGTCGGATCGCCCGGTATTTTAGGAAAGTGAGCTATACTCTCTCCCTTTAAAACTCAATATAGCCATTGTGAGCCCTTTCTTTTCCCATTTCGTTTTTTTTGGTCTTTGAATCAAAGATGACACTATTGAGTTTTATTAACTTTGCTTAAACAATTCGAAATGATCATTTTGTCCCTTCTTTACCTAAGTTTTGACATTGGCGCTCTCTCGTATCCTTTTAAATACGTTTTTACCAGTGTTGAACACTGGCGATGTGTTATATGTGACTTTTCGTCGCATGTCGAATTTGGCGAAATTCGGCGTGCTAGCTAGATTTCGAGGCGATTCAACGGTGAAATCCGTTTAGGTATTGAGATCTAGAGAATAAATTTTGGATTTTTAGCAAAAATTACAATTTTATACTTAAAAATTATAGTTTGACATTTTCGAGTGATTTCTGAGTCTTACATAAGATATCATCAACTTGCTCATTTGTTCTACAGTACTTCAATTCAATTGTTTCTTCAGCAACCAAATTTCGAATAAAATGACATTGGATGTCGATGTGCTTCATTCCTCTTATGGAAGTGATTTTTGTCATAGAAATGGGTGCCTTGTTTGTCACCAAAAATCTTGATCACACCTTCTTGCTCTTGGAGAAAATCATTGCGCGATCTCGCGCCAGCAAACTACTTAACAAGTGTGTATGACAACATATTAACATTGATGAAGACAAAGGCGCTATGTCTTTTGCTTCTTTTGAGCTCCAACGAAATAACACCACTACCAGGTGAAAACATAGAGTCATAATTACTCTTCCTACCTTCCAAACAACCTGCCCAATCACCTCCAATTAAGGCCAAAAATTTTAAATTTGGCACATTTAGTACCAAATTCCAAAATCAATAATCTACGACATATCTCATGATTATGCTAAACACGCTCGAAGATGGTGTTTTGTTGGAAATAATGCATAAACACGACCACTAACAACATATCTTATGTCGGGTCTTGTGTAGAATGAAGTAGTTGAACCACTAACTATGCTTCTATAATACCTTGATCTAGACATACCAGTCCCATCATCAACAACAAGTTTCTCATTAGCATTCATGGGGTGAGTCTTGAAACACAATTCAAAATGTTAATAGATTAAACAAATCGAGTGGCATATTTTCTTTCTTGAGAAATAAAGAAATGTCATCTTAATTTTGGTTAACTGACCAGAACAATGGTAAAACCCAGTCGACATCTCAAATTTTCTCATCATCTTGAATTAAAATTATGCGATAATAAGCAGGATTGTATCAAATGTCATTAAACGTACTAAACCATCTGACCAAAATCAACATCTGCTATTCTTCACATAGAGGTTGGCTCATTTTACTTCTTTCAAACCATTTTCCTTAAATAAGGAATCAACATTTTCGTACCATGCTCTCAAAGCTTGCTTTGAAGTCATATAAGGCTTTCTTTAGCTATGGAGCCTTATTTTCATCACAATTAACCAAGCCTCAAGCTATCCTTACACTTCTTCTTTCAAATCACTGACTTAAGCTTGATTTAACATGTTGAGTACTAAACAAATTCAATTGTCTGACCAAGGCTAAACGTTCTTCTGATTTCAGCGAACCGCTAATGAGAAAATTTCTTCAAAGTTAATGCTTTGCTGCTGAGAGTACCCTTTTGCCACCAAACGAGCTTTGTATTTCTGTATAGCACCATTAGCATGATACTTTGTTCGGTAAATCCGCTTGAGCCCAATAACATTCTTGCCTTCTGGTAGATCAACTAACTCCCATGTTTCATTCCTCTCTATGGAAAATATCTCCTCTTCCATTGCATCCAACCACTCTTGACTTTACGACTTCATCGCAACTAAAAGGGTCGGAGCTTCGCAATCCACATTAATCATATGCTCCATACACTTATTATATTGGTGCAGTTTTTTTGTATGATTAATTTTCCAAGTGATTAGCATTTACCAGCAGCGCCAAAAGCTTTTGTTAACGATGGCTATCTTGAAGTTATAGCTCAATACGAGAATATTATCTATTCACATAAACAACGGTGCCAAAAGCTTGTTGGTGAAATGTGATGAAAAAATATATTGTTTGTCACTTTTTGTTTGTAAAGCTGGATTCATTAAAAATTTGAGTTTAGTCATAATCCTTGCAAGTGCAGATGTGCAAAATAAAAGTGGATTTTCATTAAGTCGAAATATCGTTCCCACGAGATTAGTATGAATCATAAAATCAACCACCTGTTACTGAATACTACTATTTGAACTTGATATTAAGATGATTAAGAAAAACAAATAAAATAATGCTAAAGTAATTCACTAGTGTACATAAACTATTAATTAGAATAGAGTTGAGAGTTTATTGAGTGAGACAACACTAGAACATAGATCAATGAATAATTTGTCAATTTATGCATCATTTTGAATCTTAACTAAGCCATAAGTTGGAAAGCTGAATTTATCGAATCTGATGTGGTATAGTTGGATTTCTCCTTAACCATACCTTTCACTAATTAGAGATTCATGTTCATTTTTTATTCATGAATTTAATCAGTTACTTGTAAGATATAACCCTCTTTCTAAGATTTAAGTATTTTTTTCCTTCACAGTACTTCATACCTAGATCTTAGGACTGGAGAATTCTTGCCCCCATAGAGAGGATACTGCAAGCCTTCTCCAATTTGATTGACACCTCATCTTACATTTTTGATGAAAATTTTCATCTCCTTGATTAGATCTTTGCTAACACGAGATGAAATATCGGTTCATCGAAGAGGAGGAACCTTCAAATGATTAAGCGTGCCGTTGAATTATCCTCACATCGTGGTAAGTTGGTAATCTATCGGAGTAACCGTAAGTTCATTAGTTCAGTGTTGTTCTACCATAACCATAAAGAAATTGCTCACATGTTCTCATAATTCTCCATCTCTGTCATGCACCTACCTCTGCTGGGCAAGGGCGTGAGCCAAGGGCGAGACTCCTTCACCTACTTCGAATATTGGTGGGCTGTTTCAATAAACAAATCCATAAGAAATAAAAAATTGTAATACCACCACCCAGGTGGTGGTATTTAACTAACATACATATTCACGAGTCCTCATTTACTTATATAAACAAATCCACTATTACAAAAACTTTTACATATACATTACAAAACAAAAACAAAAACCTACCTAAGGTGGACTTCTATTGTTGTGTTATTTTGGCTGATGCGAATCTGCCACGGATGTCTTCTTCGATACCTACGGATGAGAGCACGTGCTAAACTATAGCTTAGTGGAAGCAGTTATGACCCACTTGAAGTGGTCCACATTTACAAAATACATATGTCGAAAAGCATATGTCGAATTTACGTGCTCTGAGGAATTCTATAACGTTTTCATATACATAATTTTATGCTTGAACTTTCATATCTCAGTAGGAGTTCGAACATATATCATATACGGGGAGTAGAGATTTTAATCTGTTCTCTTTCAATGATTTTTATGCTTACTTCTTATTCATCATTTAATTTCATGTCTCTTATTATTCAGGTATACAACATATAAGTATTTGCTTGCATAGACCTACATGCGAATAAAATGACACGATGTCTGATAAATTACCCAGAAGGTGTGATGCGATCTTGAGCGAGCGTATTTGTCCATTATGCCATAAGTGTTTAACACTAGCGAAGTCTTGCAGAAACTGGTAAAGGCATTAACGCGCGTGCGAGTGTCGTAACACTAGTAGATTAATCGAAGCACTAGTCGAGATGCTATTCCATTCACTATTCGATTTTAAGCGGGCATAGAGTGCTCTGTATTTGGAACTTGTTTTTATCGTTCTTAAATCCCATTATGAAAGGGCATGACATAATGTTTGCTTGATGGCCATCATGGGGTTAAGCGAAGAACTATAGGATCGCCAGAGAGGCAAGCGAAAATCTTTTCATATAGCTTCTATACTTGTATGAACCATTTCATTCACTTATTAGGGTCCTCATTAATCCGATGGATGGTGTCGAAATTAACGGAAGAAAGGAATCAGCAGAGTTTCTGATGCAGCTTAGGCGGAGCATGCTCGCTGAGCAAACCGAAGAGGTCTTAAAGCTCGGGTCCGCCTAGGCGAAGGAACCTCCGCCTACACATGGACTCCTACGCTGGCGTAGAGTGTCGGAAGCCCCGAACATAAGTGCGGTTGAGCCATTATCACGATTTCGCTGAGCAAAAACCAACTCAATCCTACAGCATTTATAAACCATAAAACTCATCTATACCAACGAACAACACTTCTAAACATCAATTCCATACATAATCCAAACATATGTAGATTCCATGCATAATCCAAACATATGTAGATTCCATACATTATTTCCATACTTCCAAACAAGAATTCCATACAAAGTTCCATACCTTGGCTTTCTTTCTCTTCTTCTTCCCTTCTTCATTCTTTCCCCTTCTCTTCTTCTTCTTCTTTCTTCTTCCTTCTTCCTTCTTTCTCCTTCTCTTCTTCTCTTCTCTCTTCCCAAACGGTTTGCCCTAACCTTCACAAAGCCAAAAATGAGATTTTTGGTCTTATCCTGCACAAAGTTAAAAGGCCTTATTTGGCTAACCCATTTTTGCTTTCTTTTCCCATTTTTTGTTATTTGATCCTTCATCTCTCTTCTATTTGCAAATTAAGTTATTCATATTTTCACTTTAGCCTATAATCTTCTTATCATATGACCTTTGGGTCCGGAATTGGTAAATTACTAATTTACCCTTGACCCTTAGATTAATTCAGAATTTTGCTTATTTTATTTTTAGCATTATTTATTCCAGAAAAATATACATTTACTTTTATTATACCCAAAACATGTTATAAAACTATCAGGGTATAATTTTGGGTGTTACAATCTCTGTGTCACGCGGAGGGCCTACTGGAAATCAGAGCAAGATACAATACTTTGCTTGGGTACACGGTACTAGTATTGGGAACAAGTTCAAAAATAATACCAATCAAATAAATTCAAAACTTCTAACTAAGGTGTTCTTCCATTTTGTGCAAAAAATGACAATCATCATCGATCCATCCCCAGCGGGAGCTCAACTCTTCAAAACTGGTTCACTCATATCAGTGACTAATTGATCAGGAAAATTCACTGAAAGTGTAAACGAACTTAAATAAATACAATCCATAAATTTTCCAAACTCCATTTATTTCAAGAACAGTAATGAAAAAGAAAATTTAACAAGAATTTCCAGCTCGAAGCTGCACTACAGTTCATTGCTCAACTCCGGGAAATAAAAAGAAAACTAACTAAAAACTACGCTAAATCGAAATCTACTAAAACGGAAATAAAATAAAAATAATAGAAAAAATATACAAGAGTCTTCAGTTACCCAAAAATTCTGGATTTGCGGAAGTTGCGCACAATGCCCTAGATGCGTCTATTTATAGACTTTCCAATGTTGGACCTCACTTCAATAATTGCATTGTGGATCCCAAAAATTATGACCCAAATTGGTTGCTCTTTCGTGATCGAGTTTTAAGTCTTTGTCGTTGGCTTATGTCGCTGCTTGTTGTTTTTTGTCGTGACTTGATTTTTGAGACCTTTCTTTTACTCTATCGCGACAAACTTTGATAATGTCGCAACAAAATTTTGATGCAGCAATCTTGTTCTTGTCGTAACAGGAATGTCTTATGTCGCGACACCAAATTTGTTGCAACCAATTCTTTTTACGCTCCTGCCTCTGGAAACTATTGTGACAAGCATTTTTCTTTTTAGCATATCTACTCTGTTGCGATAGAGTTTTCCATGCGACGAGTTTCTTTAGTTTTTAATGAACATCGCAATTGAGTTGTTTATGTCGCAACAGGATTTCTTCTCTGGTCCTTATCCCTGTCTGAAATGTTTGTTACGACATAGAGATCTTTGTTGTGACAAACTTGACTTGGCTAATCTCAGTTCTTTTTCAATTTCTGTCACAACAAAATTCCATCAACTTATAGCTTTTATTGTCGCGACATAAAACTTCTTTGTTGTAATAGAGATTTTTTCCTTCAATATTCCATTATGTCGCAACATGAATTTCTTTGTCGCCATTCCTCTTGTATTGCTCTTTAACTTCTATGTCGCGATAGAGAATTCCTTGTTGCAACAGAATTCACCTCAACCTTATGTTTTGTTTGTCGCGACAGAAATAATCTTTGCCATAGCAAAGATTACATTGCTCACGGTTGTGAACTGCGAATATTATGTCGCGAGATTTTCTTTGTATTCTGAGACTTTTTTCCTTGGCAGTTTTCCATGCTAAAAACTTTGTCGCAACATAAAAACACTTGTCTCAGTTGACTTGTGTTGTATGCTTGCCATTTTTACGTAAGTGACAAAGTTGTCTTTCAATCTCGACGAGTTCATCTGTTAATCTTATTGCGCATGTTTGCGCGATCAGAGGAATGATTGTCGCGACAAAGTTCCTTTGTCATTTGCCTTGATCATTGTCACAACAGAATTTAGGGTGTCGCGACAGTCTTCTTCACAATCTTCTTTAGCAATGTCACAACAGAAAAACTCTTTGTCGCGAATTCAAAGAAATGTTGTTTCAGCCTTGAGTTCTGCCTGGGCTTTGTTGCGACATATAGTTACTGGCTGCGACATAGTTCTCTGATATGCTAGAAATTTTGTCGCGACATACAAAAGCTAATAATAATGCGATAGAGATTCTTTGTAATTTCCACTTTTTTGCTTCTTTTATGTTGGAATTATCTCTTTTTCATTAACACACGCAAAGCGAGAAAGTTGGTAGATATTCCATAATTTTGGCATAAAATATGCTGAACACGGTAAAACATGCCGAGGAAAAATGGATTAAAAATAAATGAGTTTAAGACTCATCAGTTTTCTTGGTGGGGTCTCTGAGGAAGAGCTTGAAGGTGAATAAGAGCTCATTGGAGTTTATGGGCTTCTTTGTGGAGTAGAATGGCTTGATGTTGAGCTATTATCACCATGTGTGTCAATGGATTACCTTTAGGAATTTGGTGATGATGTCCTGCTTCTTGACCTCGGATCAATTTTCTTCTTCATTGGACTTGACATCCTTGCTTTACAATCACTTTACCACTTATAGGATTATACAACTCATATGCTTTGGATTGAGGACTATAGCCAGCAAATGTATTTTTCTGATTTTTTATCAAGTTTAGAAAAATGTGGAGTAACAAGCTTATAAATTTATCTGACCAATTTTAAGTGGCTTACGGGGTTTTCTTCCTTCTAGCTCATACAAGGTCTGATTTACATTTTTGTAGATAAAATGTTAAGAGGTACAACATTTATTTCTTCCTCCTTACGCCCCGAAAATTCTTTGGAAATACCACTTGTTGCCATCATGCTTCTAGCCATCTCCACTTCGTTTTTTCCTTCGACCACCCCATTTTGCTCTGGTGAGTATGGTGCCGTCAACTCCCTACGAATGTCATTTTCTTCACAAAAAATATTAAATTCATTAGAATTAAATTCACCACCTCTATCTAATCGAAGGGTCTTTATGCTACATCCACTTTGCTTCTCTACTAACGCCTTGAATTTCTTGAAATTTTCAAAGGTTTTTGACTTGTGTTTCAAAAAGAATGCATTATCTATGAGAAGAGATTCAACACTCATCGGACCACAAATATTAGTATGCATTATCTCAAGACAAGCGGAAGCCCTTAAAGACTTGTTTACAGGAAATGAATTTTTACTTTGCTTCCCATAGATACATCCTTCACAAAAATCAAGATCTTCAATTTTTGGCAACCCAACAACCATATTTTTTTGAGCCAACAATTTTAACCCTTTCATATGCAAATGCCCATAACATAAATGTCATATTTTTTCATCATTATTCCTTGCAACCAAGGCACAACTTTTCACATCAGACACTTCTAAGGGAAACATTTTATTTTGTGCCATAGAAATATCAACAATTTTTTTGCCTATTTTTTTATCTTGAATGGAGCAGAACCCAAAGTCAAACAAAATCAAATATCCACCATCCATCAATTGTCCAACACTTAATAGATTATGGGCTAAATTAGGAACTTATTGCTCATCAGAGAGGAGTTTTACATTACCCTTTTCAGTTTTTATAGCAATAATCCCTTTGCCAGCGACTTGCATTTTCTTGTTATCTCCAAGTCGAACTTCACTTTTCTGTGACTTTTCAAGCTCCTTAAACAAGGACTTCATTCCAACCATATGATTAGAGCATCCACTATCCACAAACCACACACCATCACAAGATTTATCAATGGAAGAATGAGCCATGAATTACTTACTTTCCTCTTCAACTTTCTAGGTAAAATTGACATGCTTCTGTTCATCCCTTTGCTTGGTCCAACAGTCAGCTTCTTTGTGGCCAAATTTTTTGCAATATCTGCATTGAATATTGCTTTTATGTTGGCGTTGATCTTCATATTGACGTCTTCTTCTTCCACCATCACGGCCTCGACCACGAAATCCTCCTCGACTCTTGTATTTTCTTTCTCTTTGAATGACTCTTATAAACATATAAACCTTTTTCTTGATATATACTGATAAATGTGATGGAAAGAGCTCAATAATTCTTCAAAAGAACAGTGGACGATAACCGATACTGATAATAACATGATGGTACTAAATATTGAATACCAAACCTTCTGAAACAACGGTTAATTCTGTCTTTTCTTTGACCTCGTTGTGTTGACGATGCGACACCTACTATCAGTGTGCATATGACTCTTTACTCTTTCATGTGGGTGACATTAAAATCTGGCGAGAAGGTGCGCATAATTTAATAGTAATTGTCACGCCCCTACCCCCGCTTGGGCGAAGAAAGGGGGCGCAGCACGGAATTGAGACTCTTTAGCCTGTTTTTGGGACATTGGTGGACCCATTTCATAAATATATATATATATATATATATATATATATATATATATATATATATATATATATATATATATATATATATAGAAAAATAAATCTTCTTGCACTACCAGTAGTGGTGTTTAAAATACTGTGCATATACGTATACGGTCTCATTTACTTGCGCCTCTAATTGCTATTACGAAAACTGTACATTTATATTACAAAGTAGAGACAAAAACCTACATCAGGTGGACTACTACTGTTGTGTTGGCCCTGGTTGATGCGGAATGCCATAGATGTCATCTTCAGTACCTAGACGGATAAATACGCATGCTAAACATGGCTTAGTGGGGAAATAGATGCGATTATGACCCGAGGTGGTCCACATTTACAGGGATACACCTCTTAAATTATTATATGTCGAGGTTCACATTATAACATTATTCTTATATCGCAATTTCATATCTCCCGTAGGAGTTCAGAACGGAAATCTTGTATAGAAGGTACCTGTAGGTACATTCTGAACATAAGCGATTTCGTATACTTTCTTCTTTGTTCATTTTTCATGTTACTCGTATAAATGTTTGCATACGTCATATTATTCGAATAGACAACATATAAGTATATGTCTGCATAGACAAGTAACAATGAATGATAGGGACTGTCTGATAGGTGCAGAAGGTACGGTGCGATCTTGAGCAGAGGATGTACTGCCCGTGTAATAGAGTGTCGTAGCAATACTTGAGAAGTCACCGACTGATGCAGAGAGACGTATCTATTCATTCGCTATTCGATCTTAAGCAGACATACAATTATATGTCTTACTGAGCTTGTTATATTATTCATAAACACATTAGCAAATGACGGTAAGAAACAATGTTTGCCTAACTACATGATCATTTTTCATTTAATTTTTATACTTGTACGAACCATTTCATTCACTTATTAAGATCATTATTAATCCAATGGATGATTGTTAGAATTAATGGAAGAGAGGAACCAAAATAGGATTTGCAGGTACGCCTAGGCAGACCAGAAAATTTAGAAAACTTGGGCTTGGGTTCGCCTAAGCATAGTGACCACGGCCTAGGCGGAGATCCACGCCTATGCCTAGGCATAGGGGTGTCGAGCAGAATGCAAAAATGGCCAAATTTGACCCTTTTCATCGGAAATTTCCTTCTAAACCAAAATCAACTCAATCAAAACTCAAAATAACCCATAAAACTCATCTTATAGCAACCAACAATACTTCTAATAGGATTTTTCCTACACAACTTAGACAAAGAAGGATTTCCATACAAGTTCCAAACAAAGGAGATGTTCTAAACCAGCGATATCCAAATTTAAACACAGTTCATATCTTCTCTTCCTCCTTCCCCTCTTTTCTCCTTCGTAAAAGCCCTAGCCAAATGAGAAAAATCCTATCTCTAAGACCATGTTTGGCCTTATACTAATTTTGACCCAAATTTCTCTTCTTTTCATTTTAGTCCTCCCACTTTCTTCTATTTACAAATCAACTTATTCAGATTTTTATAATAACATATCATCTTTTCATGTATATCTCTTGGAGTGCTATTGCAAATTACGATTACTCTTAATACACAAATTTCCAAAAATACAAATTTTACTTTTATTATACCTTATAAGTATGACAAAGCTAGAATAATTTAGATTAATTACAATAATTACCTTCTTGTTATTAAAAACTCACCTTTAGAATCTCCTATGCTTGATAGGAAGTGTTTGCTGCTGCAATTCAAGAAAAAATGTCATCATCAAGGGCTTATTGAATGAGAAACAAGGCCCTTGCATCCTTCTTTCAGTTTCTCGGAGTCTTTGATCAAGTTTAGTTGGATTGGCATCTTCAAATCTTTCCTCCACTAAGTCCCATAGCTCTTGAGACTTGAACATCGTCTTCATTTTGAAATCTAAAATGGTAGTTTTCCCCCTTTAAAAGTGGAATCAGGGGGGCTGAGAAGACGGACTCACACCATTGCTCGTCATTGCTGAATTTTTTTAACTACTACACTCCTAGTTGAAGTACGAACGTGACTCTAATACCACTCTGTTGAAGATAAAGGAATAGGAGTGCCGAACTAAAACTTTTATTTTGCTCCAATAATCATCTTAATTACATTAACTAAATCAAAGCGGATTAAATAAGCTGATAACTAGTCATGGGTTCATACGTTACTAACTTTGAGACATGGGTACCAAACATGGGTTGGTGGATTGTGGATGAGAAAATGAGGATGATGTGCAGAACATGGAGAAGTGGTGGTGAAACTGAATATCAAAATTACCTTTGACTGAAATAGAAAATGGAAATAATGATTCTAGGTGACCACTGATTTATTCATTTGACAAAGTAAACAAGGACAAGTCTACCACGTGTTGAAGCACTACTCAACAGTGGCTGTTGTTTCTGTCTCCGATTTCCCCTGCTCATGTTGTTCTCCCACGTGGCACTCCTCCTTCTTATGCCATACCTACCACATTCAAAGCATACCAGGTAGATTCCTTCGTATTCGACTCTCATGTTTTATCTTCTGAGTTCAAACTTAGATATCAAAGGTTTTCCGAGATCTACTTCCACAAAAATGCGTGCAAAGTGGCCCCTTGATATCATGCTTGTAGTGCTATCAATTCTGACTGGTTTGCCTAGCTTTGCTGCCAGCTTCATGAGAAACCCATGGTCGTAGTACTCGATCGGTAAACAAGGGATTCAGATCCACACTAGTAGGTTGCGGAGGTTATCCTGATTCGTGTAGAAATTTGGCCGCCACGGCCTCACAGTTAGATAGTGGCTAAAGATTAACCATGGTCCACAGTATTTTGCAAACGCATAATCCTCCTGAGAAGCGAACTTTACCAGGAAAAATCGCTATCAGATTTAGAGTAGCTTTAGGTTTCCTTAACTCCATTATCCTTAACAGTAGGGTTTTATACCCTATTGATCGACCAAGGAGCTTAACTATCAAAGTTTGCAGCCATGGTTTGGGCATTCTAATTTTCTTATCTTTAGAAACTCTTACTTTCGGGCATAGCGGGTCACCTTCTGCCTCTTGTTCCTCTTCGTCATCATCAAGAGATCATTCTTCACCTTCAATCTCCTTCGAGTAGCACCTTTGGCCTATCAGTTTTGTCCCTAGCGACAAGGGTGCATGCTCCACTTGATTCCTGTTTATCTCGCTACCAATAAGTCCTCCCTCTTCTCTGACCCTCTTCTTGTTTGCGTTGAAGGAGGTCGTCATCCTCCACATAGACATGGGTGGGAGCTCTCTGGATCCATAGGGTAATAGCCTTTGGAGTGTGTTGTTACCTCGTTGTCTGAACTTCGGACATCGGACATCAGTAACGCAACGCGTTTGGGTTCTTCCTTCGTGGTTGGAATTGCTTATCTTCCCCTCGTGGGGATCTTTACAGTCTCATAAGTAAGTTCAAAATATTTTAATCTTATGGATAAAATCTATTTTCTTATCAATGATTCATTATTTTTATCAAGTTAATATTTTAGAAATAAGGCATTTGGCCCGAAATAGTTAATAAATATGTTTTACTTTGTATTTTTAGATGTATGTGTTCATCATAGCTAGCTTTTCATATGCGGTAGGATGACCTGCTGAGGGCTTAAAATTCTAAACAGACCGTCCTAAAGTTAGTCCATTGGAAGATATCTTGGCTTTCTTTAGAATTCTCCCGTTTTGATGGCACCCCTTAGCTTTAATATGGTAAATGAGCTTAAACCGTTTCGCATGAGCGAGCGACCTCGGGCAGATTAAATGCCGAGTGTAAAATACTATTGGGTTATCGTCGGTTGTGGAAGGGTTGGTGATGAGTTTATAAATGTAAGGAAAAGCCTCGTCGTAGAAATTTGGCTTTTGGGATTGAGAAGTGAGATCGCTGCTGCAGTGCTCCAAGCTGAAGTTAGCAGCAAGTCTAGCCCACCCAGGCTGGGTTGTCGGCTCCTCCCGATCAAGGCAGAGATGTGTGGGGAGATTGGTGGGTTATCCCATATCGGTTCACTACTAGGAAATAAGCCTTTACTTGTGACCATTGATCAGGCTAAAAGTAGTATATAATCTTGACTATAAAATATGGCTAGGATGAGAGAGTGTTTGCTGTAGGTATAAGAGTGGTGTGGAGAAATCCTATAGATGCGGTCACTTCATAAACCGTGGCTATAGGCTCTTCCATTATTTAATAATTTGGCATAATTTATAGTCGCGGTTTGTGGTTGACCATAGACCCGGAGGAATACGGTTTAGCCGTGATTTTGTGATTGACAGCCATATGATAGTTTTTAGCGGTTTTGGTTGACCCAGGCCATATGGTGGTTACAACCCGCGGTTTTGTGGTGCCGACCCGACCATAAGGTGGTTTATAAGCGCCGGTTGTGGTTGACCCGACCATAGGGATGGTTTATAGCCATGATTTATGGTTGACCCCGACCATAAGGATGATTTATAGCCATGGATTGTATTGACCCGACCATAAGATGATTATAGTTGTAGTTTTGTAGTTAACCCTGACCATAGGAATGGTTCATAGACGCAACTAACAGCTATGAAAAACAAAAGGGGTCGTCATGATTTTGTCTAAATGATTCAAATGAGTTTACAATAACACGTGGTATTGAAAAACTTAATGTTTATAATTAATGTATCAAGCATGCTTTAGATCATTGATACGAGACACCAAATTCTTAATGCTTCATGAGAATGTATGTTTAGGTTTGTGGAATGCTATATGAGAGATAATCGGATAATTATTATTTAATGTAATCAACTGAAACCTCTGTATTTGGAAGAGTCTCGATCATAGCGACCATATACAATATCGATTACATGGAAAAATATGATTGGAAAATTTGAAATGGTAATTATAGAAGAGATGAAGTAATATTACGCTTCCTTTTTAATATTGTCTAATGATCTTTCTTTCACCTTTTCCTTTTTAAATTGTCTTAGGCATTTCATCATAGTAATAGGTAAGATAAGAGGGAGGGCTTAAATCCAAGTGTCATTCTTTGCCCGGTATATGTTACGAAATCAAGCAAAACCACCAGCTAGAGCCCTCTCGATCCACTGAAACAAGTAATCATGTTGCTTGTGTAACATTTACTCATGGACACAAGATTTACCACTTTAAAAATACCCGAGAGAAAAAGAAATAATATTATGAGAATGATATGGATGTACTTTTTCTCCTTTGCAATAGCCATAATCTATAGAATAGAGAATTTCTCTTTGTTTCTATCCACGTTACATCTTAGGCTATGCAAAAATATAGAAACAATGACCAAAGGAAAGATATATATATATATATCGAGAAAAAACCAAAACAAAGGGAAAATTAAAATGAGAGATGCAACTTGGTTAGTGTTAGTAGACTGATCATCATACGCAAATAAATATTAATCCATTCATTATAGTAGCTTTAGGTGCATGCTTAGAGACGAAAAATCTTTCTTTTTTATGTATGAAAAGAAAATTAAAATTCTAATTTGTGATCATGTATATATACTTGTAGAATTAAATTTGTTTCACACCTTAGAATAGTAGCCATCACAAAGGTAACTGCAGGGACAACATTCATAATGGTAGACGTGAATGATGCTCATAATGGTAGACGTGAATGATGCTGATGTGTATTGCATGCCCGAGAATCAGCCTTTGATGTGGCAAGAATCGGCCTGATCATAATAGAAAGTGGCAAGAATCAACAATCAAATTGCACAGTACAGTTCAAATGAAAACACGAGCAGAG
This sequence comes from Tetrastigma voinierianum, assembly GCA_016808115.1. Taxonomy (NCBI): domain Eukaryota; kingdom Viridiplantae; phylum Streptophyta; class Magnoliopsida; order Vitales; family Vitaceae; genus Tetrastigma; species Tetrastigma voinierianum. The sequence goes on from JAEQBH010002624.1 coordinate 126,735, forward strand.
ATAATCGGGTTTTAAGTTGGGGGAATTTTCTTATATTTATCTTTGTCAATAAGGCATTATTAGGAGGTAACATGAATAGGAAATAGGCATTACTCCGAGAAATCTAGCGCCATTATCTTTAAGAAGATAGGGATTGTGAGCTTTGGCCTTATTTTCCTAAAAAAAAAAAAGTTAAAAAAGATCAATTCATCAGTTCATGACCTTACAAACGAATCATACAAGTATCACGTATGTAAGGAACATAAACATATATATTCTTTATGGTGCTATCAAGGGCTTGAGATATAGACACAATTGAGTACCAATTTACAAATCAATGAATAAGGAACATCACTAGGCTCTCGCATTGTTGTGGATTGGTGATGTATATTCTCATTAAATATTCAATTATAATATACCTCTCCCAAATATAGCACTAAATAAAAACATGTATTTAGAAACATTTCGATATGCAAAATTACTTACCCATAACATCCATTCGACCTTAGCAACCTGCTTGTAACATTTCCAACATGTATTAAATTGTAGGAAGAGAGTTCAGCTGCACCGATGTGAATTTCGAGAGCAAAATGATCTAAAAACATGCATTCTGAACATTCTAAAAATTATCAAGTTCATGACCCTACGAAAAATGCATAAGTAAGGTAGACATTTCTATAAGTCTTTTCTCTAGAAATGTAGCGGTGAAATTAGATATAAATGAAATATGTTATAACTAACCCATTCAAATTCATATAAAGCGGTTAAAGCTAGCAATCATATAGGTAGACATTCTCACATCGCTATTGCCTCTGAAATATTCGGCAACTTTGGCCATAAGATTCTCATCGAAGTAAGATATTCTGGAGACTTCTCATGATGAATGGCGCGCCATCTTGATGTGAAGGTAGTGAAGTCCTCTAGCATTGATGCATCCCTCGAAGCCTCTCCTTCAAACTATGCTTTTTTTAATTCCTTATAATCATGTTGCAAATGAATTTACTATCTTATTAAAAGCATAAGACTTAAATCTTTTTCCATTTGTTGTTTATCTTCCTATTCTCATTTATCTTCACCATAAAGGATTAAAATAGAAGGCAAAGTTAATGTAGCACCCCGTATATTTCAAATTTGCTAAGAACACATATGTATCTTAATTGATGACAATTACAAGAGTAGAGCCTTAAATTACATTCTAAACTAAAAATTTTACTATGGAGAGATGTTTAAATTAGAGCCATAAAAGCATTTGTTCTCCACGTTGTTTAAAATGGGTGATCTCTTCTTCTGTTTCCTTCAGCAAAGCACACATTCACAATGTCAGATACTAGCTCAATGGAGTACTTTTCGCAAATGCATATATTTTAGCTGAAAATATATATATATATATATATATATATATATATATATATATATATATATATATATATATATATATATATATATATATATATATATATATATATATATATATATATATATATATATATCAAATTCGAGAATCTACCATATTTAATCTTATTCTATATACCATAAGTGAAATGACTTCGGCAGATAGAATTATGTTCATCTCAAGAGGAAAACAATTGCCAAATAGTTAAAATGATAAATGATAAAACAAGGTTGATATATGACTAGGATTTTTAGCAGAGTTCCTTCCATTCATCAGAAAGCTTTTTCAGAACAAGAACACTTGCTTCCAAATTATCAAGATAAATTAGGTCACAAGGATACGAAAGAAAAATAAAAGAATTTGGTGATGCATGCCTGAAAAGAAAAGAGTCTCAAAGCGAGCAGATAAAAAATCAACAAAAATAACAATCAAAACCATGACCCATTGCTTATATGAGGTGGGGATTATGATTTAAACGCAAACAAAAATCAAGCTGCTTCCCTTGATAGATCATGAATACATATAGAGCACATCAAAAATTGCCAAAATGAAGTTAGAAACCTATTTACTTGTATTTTCATCTGATAAAAGAAAAATGCAATTAAGTTTGGTTACCTTCTCGTGACTTTGATGGAAAACTTCATTATGCGAGAACTTGTTTCTACATGGCTTTGCATCTAGAAGGATCGTAGGGCCACATCTTTTAAGGTAGGATACATAACTAAAACCTCTCGGTTACTTTAAATAGAGACATGGTGAACTTTCTCATACACCAGTTTCCATTTAATCTAATGATTTAATTGCAAATCATATGCACAAATACAAATAAAATTAAAAATTAAAAATTAAAAATAAAAATGCTCCTTAACTCAGTTTTCATTCAATGTTGTACAACCTGCGTATATTTGCAAAAATTAAGTCTTTGGAAAGTGTATTATAACTTGATTTGCCACCCGCCATAGGCGTGACATATTTGTCCACATGTACACACAACCAAATCACCTCAAAGAGGCCTACACAAACAGTACAACATTTAGTTGACGTAAAGCGGGTTATTATCCTGAAAATCAGTATCCATTATACCTTTATCTGGTGCATTCACCTGACGATCCTGAGTGTGGTAGGAAACATCTTGTGCGTCACGGATGTATTCTGACGATCTACCATCAAAACAAATAGATATATATGTTAAAGAAATAGCTAAACTTGACTAATACTTGACTAACCTTGAAGGTAGAGTACTATAGAAGCTTTAGCATCCTCATCCTCCGTATGCCATAACCAAATTTCAATTTCAATATCTACTTGCATACAATTCAATTGAATTTTCATACAGAGGCTAATTAAAAGCGATTCGAGTTCACGGAGTATCTTGGAGCTCGATTCATTTCTAAGAGGTGAAGTTCCCGAGTCTGTGCCCACTGCGGGATATTGCCATCATTCACCACAATCCTAATTCTTATCACCGAGTAGCATACGCTCTCTCTATTGTAAGAATGTCATCTTCTTTGTTCAAAGAGACAAAAATGCATTTTCTAGCCTATACAATAGCGAAATAATATATAGATAAATATGAAATGCTACATTAGTAGACATATATAGTTTTCTGGCCCTTTCTCTCTGTTGTATCACCAGGTAGCATCGGCCCACTTTCTCTCATTGTAAATGTCAAATGCTATCTTTGTTCAAAGAACCAAAAATACGTTTTACGGCCTATGCAAACAATGAGTATAGATAAATATAAATCTTTGCATTAGTAGACATATATAGCGAGGAGAAAATGAGGAAGCGGACTAATTGTGAGATTAACTTAGGACTAGGAAACAACAGGAAAAAATAAAAAGATGTTGTAATTTAACCCTGAAAAAGGGACACGGGTGAAATGGGAGAAGAACAATGGCAATCACAAAATCTATAAATCAAACGGACCAAACTAGATGCATTTACTGTGAGACTTGAAGACTGTGAGACACAAATCAATGCCCAGAACATGTTCAAGTTGTTTCAAGCATTATCATGATATCGAAATCTAAAAACTAGATTTTTAAGGCAGTCTTGGCAACAAGGTAGAAGTTGAAATTTTGTGCAAAACATGTCTATAAATGTAAACAAAGTTCATGTATATTATGTGGAGAAGATATATATATATATATATATATATATACAAGGTACACTCTTCGACCATTCACCTCACTTGAGGGAAAAAAATATATCGAGAGAGGTAGTGAGGACATATAGTCTGACTCCATAAGTAATTACGATTGAGGTGGAATAACACTGACAACATGGTTAAAGATTGAACCTACAACGTTAATTTGCACAAGAATACAACATAAGCAAACTACGTGTGCGGTTGGGTTGAAGCGGGAAGGGAGTGCAAATCAAACCATGACATGTTTAAAAAGTAACTTTTAGTGCGACCTTTGGACGAAGGATTGTAGTGTGATAGAGGATGGTTTAAACAAGGCGTGTAGTGTAAATGCCACAAGAACTAACAAGCATTTGCAAGCTTACACCTGCATAATTAAAGGATAAGACTTAGGTCACAAAATATTTTTTTAAATTACCTAAAAAGTAAAATCAAATTACACTAAAACATTCTAACTCTCCATTAAGAAAAAAAAACAATAATTTAAGATATATTAATGGAAATTTTGATCCACTTCTTGACTTGCAACATATTTTTGTTTCCAATTATATATTTAAAAATAGCCTTCAACTTGCATTAGTGAATTACGATATTGAACCAAGCCTGTATGCCTCGATTGAAAGGAATAAAGCTGCGACTAGACCTTGGATTCGTCTGCATGACATATGAAATGACCCAAAAAGAAATTTGCTTCTAAATTTACAAACAAGTAGCGAGACTTTCAACCTGACAATTCCTAAATTGAAGGAGGAATTAATATTATAGGTTCGAGACGGCGAAAATACTAGTAGGTGAGGCATTCCTAACGATTGCTGTAACCCCTCAAATCTTTCATTATTCAGAATCTTAATAAATCTATAAAGTCTTTAATTATTGAGTCTTAATAGATCTCTGAAGCGTAATCAAACAAAAAACCACAAAATAAAAATCATAACAGAATCAATGTTGTTTGAGAGGGATCAAAGGACAAGATTAGAGTATCAAGGTATTGCTACGATTAGGAAAAATCACAAAATCCTAGGATCCCCGCAATACCAGGAAACTATCTCACAAAACTCCAATCTCTAAAGCCCTGACATATCTGTACACACAGAATACCTTCACAGACTCATCTCTCACCAACTTTTTCCTCTCGATGATGATTGGAAGGAAGAAGCGAAAGAAAAATAAACCCTAGTCAAAATCAGGAGCATGAGTTTGGAAGTATATGCCTTAGTTCAAAATAAAAGCGAGTCGGGTGATGTAGAGACGGCGGTTCGAGGTTCGGTGTCGTTTCAAAGATTAAGCGACGGAGAAAACCTAGTTACCAATGCGAGATGCGGAGCTCAGGGAGATCCATAGCCAGATGAGCGATTATCGAAATCGGAGTTGGTAGAAAACTCTCCCAATCCGTGAGCAAAAAAACTCTATAACTAGTGAGATTAGAACATTTTCAGACTCCTAAAGAGAGAGCTGAGTGAGTGTGAGAGAGAGAGAGTTGCGAGATTAGGGAAATTAGGGATAACCCTCGTCAGTGTCGAAAACTCAAAGAGGAAGAGAGCGGCTTGTAAATTTTTTTAAATTTAGCCCCGATTTTAAATTTTTTTCAAATTGTAGATAGAGGCTTGTATAGTAGCGGCCAATTAATTTCCCCGGTGGTAACAAATTCCTTTTGCTGCGTGAAATAAAGAAAACGTGACTATATGCATTTTTAGTCATGAAATTTTTTGACCCCTACTAAAATTGTGCTGCTATATTCCAATTTTCTAGTAGTGTTCATAATCCAATTGAAATTCTTAGGACTCATTTTTATGCTAATTAAGTATAATGAAGCATAATTTATATTTTATTTTTTAAGAAGCGAATTTTCTTTCTTCATTGATAGATTGGATAATATTTTGTTAAAATTAATAAACATTAATTTTCTCAAGATTGGAGTTAAATATTAATTTTTTATAGATAATATATGAATTTAACCATGTAAGGAGGATTATATTTTCTCATGATATTTTCTTCTTTAAAAATAACTTTAAAATGAAATTATTTATCATAATTTTTTTATTTTTTAAAAATTCTTTTAAATGTAATACTAATATTTATAAAAAATTCATATTTCATATAATGATAAATTCAGTATAATTATACAAATAAATATTAAATTAAACTATATTTTTAATGCATAAAGATGTTTTTCTTTAAAAAAACTAATTTTATTGATTCAAATTTATAACAATACAGAGGATGAAATAACCAAGGATCAAAATATCGGTAAACATGGATATATCGGTAATTAGATTTTATGAAAATATCGGAAATATTGGAAATATCGATAAAATATTGGTGGATATTTTTACAAAAATATCGGTTCGATTAAAATTTTTCATATTTTAATTATATAGATGATGAGAAATGATTCATATCTTAATTAAGGTAGATTAAAATCAAATGGATTAGTAATTATTAAATTAAATATGTTATATTTAATATATTATTCAAATACTATTATGTTAAAGATATATTATTTATTTTGTTTTCATTATTCTTATAAATATTATATAGATAATAAGGAAATTCAAAATATTATATTATAATTTTAAATTTTTAAATGATATTATTTTATTTCTTTTCCTTTTCAAATTAATATTTGATTTAAAATATTACCAATTATAATGTAAAATAAAATAAAATAAAATATTATAATTAGATGGAAGGAATTGAACAAATAAATAAAAGAATATAAAAAAAGTTTGCACTATATATAATAAGTGCAATTGTTGGCTTTGTGGCTAGAGGGTGCCACTTCCATGCATACTAGGAGGGTTCTAAACCTCCCAAAAGCATTTTTTTTTTCCAAATCCTTGCAGCCAAGGAACAAAAGGAGGGAAAAATCGGGGAAATTTGGTATAATCGAATATCGGTGGAGATATCTTATCGATCTCCACCGATAACCGAAATTTTGCCTATATATCGACTGAAATTTCGAAAATTTTGTCCTTGGAAATAATATAGTGAATCGGTTCAAAGCCTACACATTAATTTGATAGTATTATAATGATTAGAGAGTACTTATGATTATAATTTTGTAGCATATTGACGATTTGATTTGTTATCTTTACTTGATCCAATATGTTTGCCCTGCGCCTCTGGCCTTGAGTACTTGTATGATAAGGCGACAACAAAGCAGTAGTATGTAGATGGCCTTAAAACCACGTATCGTAACAAGGCGATAGCGTAAACACGAAAAAACAAATTAAATCCATATCCCAAGTGGAAGAACTAAAAGCCCAACGCCACAAGCTGAGGCGACTCTACGAAAATATGAAGAAAAAATTAAAACTCAAATATGTGTGGAAGAAGAACCACTTTATTGAAGAAAATAATATAAAAGTGCAGAAGTGTGATTTCAAGTAAGAATGACAAAAATTATTCACTCTAATATAAGGAAAAATTGCTATAAGAGAAAAAAGTTGAGAGAAAATAAGGTTAGAATTTTATTTTATTTTTAAACATTAAGATGTTAAGATGATTTTTAGCATATAAAAAACAAATAACTTAATACTTAATACAAATAAAATATTAAAAATAAACAATAAATACTTAATATTATTCAATACTATTAAATGCAAAAGTTCTATTCAAAAGTAAGTAAAAAAATATGCGCCATATGAGTCTATGAATGTATTGTTTTTATGACCTGAATTTGGTTTTAGACTTATGTTTGACCCAAAGACGTACGGTGCGACTTTTGTGAAAAAAGAAAGTTGAGAAAAATAATTAAGGGTCTATTGTGGTAGCAGAGAGACTGGCCGTTAGGGTATTTTCATTATATAAACACATTATGATTTATTCCATATTAGCCCTTTTTTTGTAATTTCTCTCAAATTGATAGTGAAACTTTTTCCTTTGTTCATGATTTTTTCCTATAAGGATTTCCATGTAAATCTTTTATTTTTCTTTTATTTCGTATTTTTTTATTGTGTTATATATCATAACATAATGTTTAATAATAAAAATATAAATGATTTCTTTTCACAAAAAAGAATGACAACGAGGCCATCTACTCTCATGAAATTATAAATATAATTCCATTAAAGTCTATATATATATATATATATATATATATATATATATATATATATATATATATATATATATATATATATATATATATATATATATATCTTTGCTGCTGCTATATGTGTGTGTGTGTGTTTGTATATTTATTTATTTTTTTTGACGCCATTTTATATGATTGAAAGAAAAATTATAATCTTAACTTTTTAAATTAAATCAAATCAAGCGATTAGAAATCATATGTGCAACCTTCTCTTTTTTTTTTTTTCAGCTTTTCTTCAAAAGTTGATTAGTGGTTCACAAAAGTAGTGAGCCAGTTGGTTAATTGACCAAAGTGGCTAATCGATACATAATTAAGGGTTGAAAAATGTTGATTTAATTGCATAAATTTGCAATCGATTAAGGAAAACCGCAATCAATTGATATGTCGGTCAATTGATTGACAATTTGCCTCCAATCAATCTTAAATTCTTGTGGGGTAGTTTAAATATCTAATTGTCTAATCAAGTAGTTGGGTAGAAAATATTATCCATGGCGTAAGTGTTTTACTAAATGTCATCAATGATGCTAATTATAAACTCTAGCTCAATTAGTTTAAAGCGACAGATCAAATATAAAGGGGGACTAAGGTTTAAAACTCGTTGAGAAGAACATATTACTACATTATTTTAATTCCAAAATGAATAGTTGTAAAAAAAAAAAATGTCATGAATGATGATGATTGAAAATCATTTATGACATACTTACAACCTACAAATCATTATTATTTTGAGGTTTAGTTTATAAAAGTACGTTACCGTATGAGCCGGGTTCCTTACCTTTAAATAGTGATTTTATTTTTTTAAATCTATGTTTTTTTAGTCAAAATTTTAATTTACATAGATCTCAAGAAATAAAATCGTAGTCTAGCAAATGTAAACTCGTTCTCATATGAGAGCAGGCTATAGCTGAATCCTATTTAGTGAGTAAATGATGAAGATTGAAAATCATTTATGACATATCTATGGCTTACAAATTATTATTTGGAGGGTATATCTCTGAAAATATTTTAGATTGCATTAAAATTCAACATAAACCTTATTAATTACACCCCTAGTCAAGATAATTCCTTTGCAAGTATAATTACTAGAGAAAATTTTTGGGAAACTTGTATTTTAGCTATTGATTTGAAAATAATTACAAAGAAGGTATAGAAAAATATAAAATAAGTGATTCAATACAATTTTATAAAAAATAATTATGTTTCTAGTATAATAGTACCTAAATATTATTTTAATAAATTATAAATATTATCTTAATAGTGTTGTTTTATCAAAGCCAATGCCAAGTTAGTATATCGGTTTACTAAGCGGTATTTGGTCTTATCTTTAAGCAACGATTATTTTAATAAGCAATATTGAATTATGTATTTTATATTGTTATCCTTATTTGCGATTATTTAAATTAATGTTTAACATGATTTGTCAAAATTATTTTGATATTTTTTGTAATTACAAAAATAATTTTGAGAAGGACTTCGCAAGAACATTTAAAGAAATGCGAAACGGTGTTGGAAACGGATATAGATTATGCATTTAAGTTTTGATTAGAAGGAATAGTACATGGTTTAATTATTTTATTTTAGTTAATATTTATTAGGTTTATTATTTTACTTAATCATAATTTCCTTAACATTTACTTGCATGACATTTGAATTTCATCACCATACGTTCATATGAGATTTGCTTGTAATATAAAATTGAAGAAAATGTGGGGCAAATTCATGAGTGAGTGGGGCACTAGTAGAAACAAAGGGGGAAGCTAACTCATAGAGATGGCAAGTACGGGCCGTATTTAGCCTTCTAAGATATCACTAATCCATATAAGAAATTTACTTACAGTTTAGTACACCCAAAACCTCTCTCTCTCTTTATGCCTGTTTATTTGTACTCGGTTTTATTATATAAATATTATATATATATATATATATATATATATATATATATATATATATATATTTTTTTTTTTTTTTTTTTCTAATGCAAAAACTTGAGGTTATCATGTACGTAGCTGATGTTGTATTTAAAAAGGAAAATTTATAATAAAATAAGAAAGAAAGAAAGCGCTATGTCTTGAGTCTTGACGCCTCTATCTTAAAATAAAAAGAAACAAGAGTGATAATTACACTCTCCTTCTAGTTGCTTCATAGATCATCTTTCCTCTAGTTACTTCAGAGACCATCTTTCCTCCTTTTTATTTTAGTGATAAGATAAAATATTGCAGTTATAAAACAGTAATTTTAATAGTAAAGTTATAAATACTGTATTTTTATTAAAAATAATAACCTTTTGATAGAAATAGTTTTAATAATGTGCATATTTGATCTTAGTTAGAAGACTCTTAAACATTGGAGTATTTGGAAGAGTTGTTGTAGGCAAAATTGCTATACCATATTAAAATCCTTACTTGTACTCTCTTTTTCTATTTGTTAATTTTTAAGATTCTATTAATCAAGATTCGATGATCAATAAATTTATTTATGATTTGTTTTAAATAAGGTATTTCATTTTACTTTCAAATTTTTAAAAAACATAACCAACCTCGAAAAAAATATTAGAATTATGAAAACTTGAGATCTATGAAGAATCTTATTTAATTTAACTCCTATAACATCTTTATTTCCACATTCTTTTTTGTATTTTTCAATTATTCCCTCAATAAATACCCAAGATATATGAAGAATCTTATTCAATTTAACCCTTATTTTGTATTTTCTATTATTCTCTAATACATTTTTTTAAGGAAAAATAATTTGATTGATTCAAATTTGCAATAGATTAATAGATCAAATATACAAATTACTAATTAAAAAACATATAGGATGAAACAATATCCAGGTTAATAAAATAAGAAATTGACATAAAACCTACAAATTTGATAATATACTGACTAGAATATCTACGACTCTAGCTTTTAATATATTGACAATCATAATTTAATATCTTTAGCGTGAAATCGCTTTGTGATTTGAATCCTCCTACACAAAATAAAGCGTGAATGAATGTTGAAAAACACCATGTCATAACAATCAGGCCCAATAAGCCAACGTCACAATAAGACATCAACGACATAAAAACAAGAAAATCACCAATGCTTTGTGAAATAACTTGGCTTTATTAAGAGATAGATTGAAAAGATGTAGAATGGTTGATTTCTCAAACAAAAATCACTCTTCATTGCTTTAAGAAAGATGAGTAGCTAGAGAAGAAAAAAGAGAAAGTAGAGAGAAAAGGAGGCTAGGATTTTTTTCTTGGATTCACTTCTCTATAATACTTATTATTCATTACATCTTTATGTTCTTATTTTTGCATACTACCTCATTTCTATCTTCATTTGGCATTTTTATTTATTCTTTTTTTAATAAAGAACATTTTTATTCTTCATATTATTTTTTATATATTAGCAATTCGTCTTCATCCCTTTTAATAGCTTCATAAGGAAGTCCAAAAAAAAAAAGCTTCATAACTTACCTAGTAAAAATATTTGAAAAGATATAATTACATGTAAAGAAAAACTTACATAATCATTTCAAACAAATTTTTAACTTGAGAAACTGACATTACTTAATACTTTTTAGTTCAAATTATTTTTAAAATACTTTGAAATTGAAAAATTATATGAATTTTTATAGAACTTTAGACCCAATAAATTATGTCAAATGTATGTATATTATAAAAAACTAGCTCATTCTCATATCCAAAACATTATTCTTTTAAATAGAATTTACATTATTTAAATAAATAGAATTTATATTATTCAGATAACTAGTATTTACATTAATTATTAAGATAAATAGAATTTATACTATTAAGATAACTAGAATTTCGATAACTATAAAAAAAAACTTTCCAGGTCATTCATAAAAGACTGATCGTTAGAAAATGACGTTTATAAATTTATTCAAATATTAATATCTATATATTTTGAAATGTTAATATTTGTCCTTTACAAGTTTTAGTAGAACATCATCATTTAAAAAAAAAAGAAAACATTGTTTCTATTTCTTTTAAGTAGATCGATGAGAAACTTCAGTGGGAAGGGGGCCCCTCATTTTGGAAAAAAAAATCCCTCAAATCGTTATCCGTATCTGAGAAACAAAGGCGACAAGTTCAAGGGCTGACGAGGGATATGATGCTGTTGGGAAGTGTTTGGTGGAAGCTTTCTGAGAGGCGTTTGGTGCAAGCGTTCTGGGAGGTGTTTGGTTGAAGATTTTTTAATGAAGAATTTAGGACGATATACCTTAGTAGTTGGAAACTGGTGACAGTGAGTGAGTGGTTATCCATATCTGAGTAAGCCCACCTGGGTTCTCTATAAAAACAAGGATTTCTATCCAAACAATGCACAATATCGTTTCTTCTCCATTTTTCTTTATTGGCTGTGGTGATCATGGGTGGAGGATTTACCTTTTTCTCAGTTGTAGTTCTACTGGTAGCTCAATGCAATGGCTATGCGAACTACGCTCAGTTCCTTCTTGCAAATGGGGTTGGACGTACGCCTCCAATGGGGTACTGCTTTTCTTGCTTACTTTCTTCTTCTTCTTCTTCTTGATCTCGATTTAGTCTAATTTTATTTTCTGTTAATTAATGGCAATGGCTTACGTAGGTGGAACAGCTGGAATCATTTCAATTGTCGGATTGACGAGTCGATTGTCAAAGCCACTGGTAACATATTCATCCTTTATTACATTTCATTGTCATTTTAAGTATTGGTTAGAATTCATGACTTCAAAGTTTGGTGTCCCACATCGTCCCCAGATTTGGGATATGATTCTCACTTTGTCGGGTCCAAGATACTCATAAAATTTACTTCGATAGTCACTAAAAAAAGTTTCAATCAGATTAAAAACTCTGATACTTATGAGATATTTAATAGGCGTTTATTCATCTGTGATCATTTCCATGCTAAGGAGAATAATCCTAAAATAAAAGAAGTTCAACAAAGAAATGGGACAAACATGTAAATCTCGAAATCATTTATGCACCACGGAGAATCAGATAAAGAAGCAACCGAGATGGGATGGTAAGATGGGGTCAAGAGTTGGGTCTTTTCACCAAGCTCCAAATTCATAACATATTTTAAGGTTTCACTGAATTGACTTTGATGTTAAGTATTATTCTTCGTTGCCATGTCAATGTTTGACTTTCAATACCAATAAGAAGCCAGTTGGTGTTAGAAATGAGTTTTCAGGATTTGAACTCAAGATTTGACTAGATCGATAGCTATTTTAAGGGGATATAAATTTCTACATGAACACTAAATGGTTCATTGTCGTATATATTAACTCTAGTAATTCTGTTTTGTTTTTGTGGGGACAGCTGATGCCCTTATTTCAACAGGGTTGGCGGCACTTGGATACAAATATGTGAATATTGGTATGCATAGTTTAACCTCCTCATAATTGTTGCAGGAATTTTTATTTATTTTTAATTAATTCCATGAGAACCGAAATTAACAATCAGATAAATATTTCAATAGCCCTAATTCAAGAATGGTTGTTTTTGGCTGTGAAATTATTCAAAAATCACATGAGAGTATTAGGCTCCATTTGAAATGGAAAAAGTTCCAAGGAAAGAAAATATGAAGAAAAGTGAAAGAATTCTTTTTTTAAATATAAAATAAATTTAAGCTTAATAAATTAATTATATTTATTCAAACTTATTTTATTTCTTTATCCCTATTAGAAATAAGAAATTTAAATATATATATATATATATATATATATATATATATATATATATATATATATATATATATATATATATATATATATATATAAAATTTTGACTGTTATTTATTTTATTTTTATATTTTATCATGAAACCCCAAACATAAGAAAAGGAAGCAAGGATTAAAATTCGCTGGCAAACTTAAGGTCCCTTTTGTTACCAAGAAAGTACTAAAGAGAGAAAGTAGAGAAAAGAAACATAATGAAAAAATTAGAAAAATAAAGTAAGCTTAAACTTAATAAATTAATTTATGTTTATCCAAATTCATTTCATTTTGTTTATCTCATTTTAGTAAAGACTAAGAAATTTAAAAATATGTAGAATTTTGAAAAATTTTGATTATATTTTTATTTTCTTTATATTTTCACTATAAAACCAAACACAAAACATCATTTTCTTAGTATTTTTTTTCCTTATACTTTGGGTTCCAAAGAAATATTGCTATGGGAAAGAGAGACAGAAAATCGAGAGGTTCAAATTTATTTTATTTGTTTTCTATTATTTAAAGACTAAGAAATTTAAAAATATATAAAATTTTAAGAAATTTTGATTATATTTAATTTTTTTTATATTTTTCTTGATGAAGTTAAACATGATGAAATTATTTTTCTTTTATTTTTTTTCGGTCCTTAGTACTTTGCGGTCAGTAAGCGAGAACTCCAAAAAAGGCATGAAAGAAAATAGAGAGGAAAATAGAAGGAAAGAAAATTTTGAGGATAATAAAAAAATAGGTTTAAACTCAATAAACTAATTTAATATGTTTATTCAAACACTTTTATTTATTTATCTCTATTAAATAAGGATTAAAAAATTTAAAAATATGTAAAATTTTGAGAATTTTGATTATATTTAGCTTTTATTTTGATATTTTATAATATAAATCAAACATGAGAAAATAATTTTCCTAAGTAATTTTCTTCTTCTCTTGCACTTTTCTGAGATCCAAACGAAACCTAAGTAATTTTTTTTGCAAAAATCAACTATCAAAACCTTAAACTAATAGCTTAGCACTTGTACATTTCAAGGGGATGGTATAGAAATTGAGTTTGAATGTAACTGTACCCCAAGCCCCGGCCTCCGCTAATAGAGAAAATCATTTTCCTTAATACAATTATTCGCTTTTAGTACTGGGTTCAAACAATGCCTTAAGTAATTGAATATGTAATCGCTGATGACTTCAATTCACGTGTGTCACATGGAGTGGTTGGGGAAAACAGATGATTGCTAAGCAGATAGAGAAGAGACTCCAGGGGTAAACTGCGGCAAATCAAACAACTTTTCCTTCTGGAATCAAGGCTCTTGGCAGATTATGTCTATGCAAGAGGCTTAAACTCGGCATATACGAGATGCTGGGTAATCTTTGGACAACTTAGGTCTCTTTTGTTCATTTTTTAAATCAAGTATCGGTTATCCGAATTTCTGTATTTTTAATATTGCTTTTCACGTGTTTCGCAACAAAAAACTGTAAACCAAATACATTTTTTAAGTGCTTCTATTCTTCATTATAACAAAAACAAGCAAAACTGTAAAAATAAAAATGCACTTATTTATTTTCTTCACTTTTTCCCTTCCCTTTCCCATATTCTTTAGATAAACCAAATGGAGCCAAAGAGAAACACTTACAAAGAAATGTATTTTGTTGATCTCCTCAGCTACCACACATGCAGCTGGTCAGTGCCTGGCTCTTTGGGGCATGAAGAGGAAGATGCAAAAACATTAGCAGAATGGGTTAGCTTTTAATGCATTTGATATTGCATATTTTGTAGTTAGAATCAGTTTTCTATGAGTTTAAAATGAAATCAGAACAGAGGGGTTCAGCTTGTTTGGTCATTTGATTCAGGAGATTGACTACTTCAAGTATGATAACTGTGATAATCATGGCATCGCTTCTCCTCGAGGACGGTACTCGCTTTTTCCACGAACTCTGCTTTTTAACTGAAATATCCCTTGTAATATCATCACTAATATGTTGGAAGATGATAATGAAATCTGTTGATTTTGGGACAGGTATGCAAATATGAGTGCTGCATTACTCAAGGCTGGCAGACCTATCTTTTTCTCTCTCTGTGAATGGTATGTCTTGACTTCCTTTTTTCCCTTATCCTTGATATATATATATATATATATAAATAAAAGTAAGATACATATCTATGGATAATTCATGAATTCTAACAGAGTAGTATTTCTCTAGGGGACTAGAGAATCCAGCAACATGGGCTCGTAACATGGGTAGTTCTTGGAGAACTACAGAGGACATTAAAGACCAATGGTCCAGGTTCCACTTCTTCACCGATCCTTTTCCCTTTCCAACAATACTAAGTCAATTGCTTTCACTGAATTCTTTTTTTTTTTCTCTGTTTTTTTGTCATTTCAGTGTAACATTAATTGCTGATAAGAACGACATTTGGGCAAAACATGCAGGGCCTGGCGGATGGAATGGTAACTGGAAATACTAAAACTCTTATATGTATTTTTACGTCAAATTATGTGGCCCAGATACAAATCAAAAGTTAAACCTAGAGTTGATAGTAAGGGATTTAATTTGGGTTGTGATTGTAATAGATCCTGACATGCTGGAAGTAGGCAATGGAGTGATGAAGTTTGAAGAGTACCGCTCTCATTTTAGCATTTGGGCTCTCATGAAAGTGAGTTTTCAATCTTGACATTTTTCGTGTCGAATCTTTCTATCACTTGTGATGATTCAAAACCTAAGGCTGGCCTTATGGTACTCTACTCATTGGATGTGATGTCCAATCTGCGAGCAAAGAGACTCTTAGTATTATTGGAAACAAGGAAGTGATCGATGTTAATCAGGATCCATTGGGAGTTCAAGGAAGGAAAATTTGTTCCAGAGACGACTTAGAAGTACATTTTCAGTCCTTGCTTTCCTTCTCTATCAAATTGGTTCCTATTCCTAACAAACATATTAAATTATTAAGAAGCGTAATATTCATATTAAATCCAATTCATACAAGCCAGCTTTTGGTGAAAATCGATCGCTTACGCCAGATCAAAGTTTATTGGTTAACAAAGCATGAAGCCTGAGTCATCCTTCTACAATTTAAATATTTGTTACTCATTCAGTTCGAAAGCTCATAAAACTCTGTTTTGTTTGTTTGTCTCTTTGTGTGCGAGTACGAGGCTGAATTTGAAGGAGAGTGTTAAGAGCATGATATTCTTATTAAACCCGAATCCTATAAATTTGAGATTTCGGAAGAGTTGATCGTTTAACATATACTATATTCAACACCTTGTTGAAGTCAAATTATACATGTTCTTGTTTCTAATTCAAATATGGTGCAGGTTTGGGCAGGGCCATTATCAGGGAAAAGAATAGTAGTAGTATTATGGAATAGAAGCAGATCTAAGGCTCCCATAACAGTGTCATGGGAGGATATTGGTCTATCTCCATCTGATCCTGTCACTGTCAGAGACTTGTGGGCTGTGAGTTACGCTTAATTTCTTCCTATATCTGGACTCGATTATTTTCACTCTCAGCTGGTACAAATACCTTATTATCTGAGTACCGTTTTCCGTGCAGCATTCATTTGTTTCAAGAAGTCAGCGTGGCCAATTGACAGCTGATGTTGCTTCCCATGACTGCCAGATGTATATCCTTACACCAGTCAAAAAGATTAAGAAGATTCAAGAATACGTATGAAGTTTAAGGGTACAACTTGCCGCCCCTGTTTGAAAGGCAAAGTTAGAATGATAAAAATACTATACTGTTTGTTTGGACTATGTTATTCCCTCAGTTTGTTTTTGAATGGGCTTTGAATCTGTATACTGAATATATATCTATCATGTAAGAGGAAAATATTTTCCCAATAATTGAATAAAGTTGAAAAGTTTATAGTGTCAAACTACCAATACAATGCAAACGGGGAACATATAGGTAAATTGCAAAGAGATGGCTCTAATCATAATCTCCCCCAATTCATACTTTTTAATATCATGTTAAATTACCAATTTTTTGAAAAGTTCAAACTTATAAAAGTTGGGTTTAATAGGAGTATTATGCATGCTTCTTAACAAAAAGAAAATGGAGTTGATTCAACGATCTCAACTGATTGAAGATTAGCTGTCCACACTGTTTTCTGGTGCATAGATGTATGGGTAGCTAGCTACCTATCTAAAAAGATGTGAATTTGACTAATGAACTTTGAAATCCATGGTCCTATTCTAGTAATAGACTTTTGGGCTGCTAACAGTGGATGCTCATTTGAAATGGGCCTACTGTAACAAAAATGGGAATTGGGAATGGGTACCATTCTCTAATACAATTTGAAGTTAAGAAAGGAAGAGGAGGTTGGATTCGTATAAATGATGGGTCTAAGGAGAGAGATTTTGAAGGGCATGAGTGGTGTTCTGTTACCTGGTGAGTTGACAGAGTTGTAAGCCTTCTGGTAGTGACAAAACAACTCTACTACTGCCTGGATGCTTTGAGGGGTCAAGTTGGTGGAAACATATGTTATAATGGGAAGCAATTCTCCAACTTGATGAAGCAAAACACTGGCTGGGTTTGCTTCTCAATATAATTATGTGATCGAAGAAACACTAGTATTCACAGCTCTTCTCTGCTTACCTAACAGCTTAACTAAAGAAAAGAAGATCAATATTTTTGCATCCTGACCAATGAAAGATCATATAATATAAACTATAAATATATTATATACATATAAAAGAAGTGGAAGCCAGCTAGCTGCAAGGACTGAAGGGAGAAAGGAATTTTTGGGTAGTCGAGGAAATAGCATATTAGCATTCCCAAAAGTTAAAGAAAAAAACAAAACAAAAAAGCAAAAAAAGAACATAAAACAAAGACGAAAAGTGGACGGATTTTTAGAATAGATGAGAAGAGTGGAAGGTGGAACGGGGGCCTCTTTTAATCGCACAATACTAAAAGCAAAGACGAAAAGTTCTGAGACTGCGGAGGGTGATGATGGCCCACTTGTAAAAATGTTTTCAAATATTTTTAAATGACTAGTGTGATGATATTAGATTTAATATTATAAATAATTTAATTCATTGGTTTATATTGGCATCGCTTGATAGTAACAGTAAAATATTCAAATTTTGAATTTAAATTAATCCATTTAATAAAAGTCCTCTCCCGCTCATAAAAGCCTATTTGAGAAAATTTCACCATCACGAATTGAAAGTCAAAGGAGGAAAAAAATGGTAAAAAGATAAAAACATATAAGATTTTACTTGAAGACTCGTTGTCATTATGGATCAGATAAGATTTTACTTGAAGACTCAGTTGTCATTATGGATCCAAGTTAGTAACAATAAATTCTTATTTTGCATAAATGTGAATATCATGAAATTTTAAGATCTTGTAATGTTCTGGGTTCCTATGATGTTAATCCGATTGTGTTCTTACGGTTCAAATATTACACAAACCTAGAAATCCTTAAAAATAGGTTTACATATGGTATCAAAACAAAGGTTTAGGGATTCATGATTTTCCTAAGTTTAATAAATAATGCTTTATAGGGCTTATTTGTTTTTCAAAATATTATTTTTTATGATTTAGATAATTCTTGTTCCTTTAAAAGCCGATTTCCTTCCCTTTTGTTTAAATTTCTTGAATTTATTGAAATTCAAATTATAGTGTTTATGGAGAGATTATCTTTTTTTTTTTTTTGTCAAAAAAAGAAAAAGATTACTCCTACCGTAAACGTAGAATCGTGTGTGTATGGTATAAACATTATCGTAGTCTTAAGATTATAGTAATTTTATTATTATTATTATTATTATAATTATCTTCGGTGTTTTCATTTTGATTCACTATAAAAAAAAAAAAAAATTACCCTACCAAAAACGTAGAATCTAGTGTATGGTATAAATTACGTACTGCAGTCTTAAGATTACAGTAAAAAAAATTTTTATTATTATTATTATAATTATCTTCGCGTTTTCATTTTGAATCATTATCTGGTTAGAATTAATAATTATCCTTCAAAAGGTGATATTATTCTTTATATGAATTTTGTTATATCCCAATTTGGTTTTATCCGAATTTTGTTATGAATCATCCGTGCTACAATGGAAGCAAGAGATTTGAATTTGTTTAATAAAAACAAAATTTTTAACAAAAAGGGGATTTGAACCATGACCAATGGTATCTCTCCTTGATTATAAGGGTTTTTAAAACTATCAGGCTACAATACATGATGTATCATTTTATGTAATATTTATGTATATAACCTCTTATGTGAAACATTTGAAGAAAAATTTTCTTTTAATACATAAGTAAATAAATAAATTGAAAATTTGTGATCAGGGTTGGTTAGTCACCAAAGTGGCCTACCCATAAGTGTTATAATTTTCAATTTGAATGTTTGTTTATTTATTTATGATGTTTATTTATCTAAGAAATGACAATTGTTCTCATAATGGATGCTATAAATGATGTGATATGAATAATTTTGTGAATGATTGTGATTCATTGTTATAGAACAATTACGGATCACCCAAAGGTTGATTGTTTATTCTAATAACTTATGAACATGAATGTTGGTAATATGAATGCAATAGTTGTTATGTTGTATTTATATATCCAAAGATGGTAGATACATCTAACTAATGCATTTATCTTTACCAAATTAAGATAAATTTCTTAGCATCATTATCTTGTATGTAGTATATTGATGGATTGCCCAAAGGTGAAGATCAATATATAATTATTATATTTACTATATGTTTTCTTAGTCTATTAAGCATGTTAATATCATGATCAAAGCATTAATTTTATGATATTTCTTGCAGTAACAATGTCTGTGCACTCGCATTTCTCGTATGTTCCAGTTTTTAGTGGTCTTAATTTTTCCCGAATGGGAGTGTGTTATGGTTTTCGATCCAAGCCCCCTTAAACTATGCCTAATACAAATTTAAAGGGTCGGGCCGGGTAGCCCAACTTAGGAGCCCAAATCCAGATATCCTCCCCTACCCTAGGCGGATAGACATTTCCTGTATACCACTTCCTAGAGAGGATTCCCGGATGCCACTTTTGGAAATGAATGGTTTGACAAGTATTGCCAAATAGATTCTCCGAGGAACGCATGCCCTTCCACATGCCTCATGTTTCGCGAATTCAAGGTGGACAAACGCTCTCGGGGTGGTCCCGTGATCTGGGAATATGTCCACTTAAAAGGTAGAATCAGTCTCCGTATGTGAGATACAAGCCACCTTCCCCTCCGATCTCCCATTTAAAAGGAAGAACCAGTCTTCACATGCGAGATATGCTCCACCTTCCCCTTCCGATTTGGGAGGGAATTATCCACTTTCCATGAAAAGTGGATCCCCTTCCTCTTTGATAAAAGGAGGTCATGACGTGAAATAAGGTAAGGACTCTCGAAACCAGAAAGACTACAAATTTTGAAAATGAGGAGAGATTCTAACTTATGAAGCCGAGGAGTGCACGACGGAAACCCCGTCAGCCGTTTTAGTTGTTTGTTTTACAAAGTTGTCAGGCAAGTGTATGTTCACAACCAGCTGACTCAAGATTCTAGACTACACTACGCCGCTTGTGGAAACGCCTAGCAAGAAATCTCAAAGGCGATACGCGAGAGCCCTGGGTTCATCCACCCCTGCTGATCTCTCGCTGAAAGCTTGGTAGTTCTCGCCTTCCCACCTGACCGTCTGTTATCAACATGTTCAGCAACCCAGCGAATCAACCCATCAAGACCACTACAAGGCCAGAGATGGATGCTAAGCAAGAGGAGCAGGACAGACAGATGGCCGAATTGCGAGAACATGCAAACCATTTACAATAGGAGAACGAGCGCTTATCGGCCTACCTAGAAACCAACGGGGTCGAAAACCCACAAGGCGTTGCCCAACATGTACCCATAACCCAGGCAGATAAGGGCAGAAGGCTCGCCCTACCTGGCAATAATGATCAGCCGACAGATGACGAGTTCTCTTCGGACATCTCTCCACTTCCCCATCATTCACCACCCCAGAATAATGTGGAAGCCGAATCCAGAAAGAGATCTCCTGCAGTCCAACCTCAAGCAGTTAGTGGTAAAGGCCGTCGTATGCTAAGAGACACCAACAAGGACAGTCCCGCTCAAACCAGCCCCTGAACATATCTACCTCGGTCTCGGTACGGCCCCCAATTTCTACCTAAGCAACACCCGTTCGGGGCACCTCCCGCCTTGCATGCAACGGCAAATTCTCCCGTCTGTGGACTATACGACATGCTCTTCTCCCTCACCGCATATTTTGGATTATGAGCCTCCCCGCGAATCTTTGATACACGGTCCTGCTTATGTATGACGGCCCTCCGATCCATATGACTATATGTCGTGACTTAACCGTGCACGATCCTTAACGCCGAGAACGACGAATTCTCGTAAGGTATTCCCGACTAGTCTGAAAGGTCCTGCTCTGGCTTGGTTTCATAAACTCCTAAGAGGATCTCTAAACTCATTCGCGACTATTATGGGCCGTGATTCGCCTCTCAAGATTTCAGGCTAACACGCTCTATGAAAGGAAACATTAGCTCGCTCCAATCCATATTCAAGCGAGACGATGAATCCATCCGAGACTTCACCCGGAGATTCGGACAAGCCGTCCAGCAAATTGATACCTATAGTATGGATGCAGTCTTATAGAACTTTTGAATAAGCTTTGGGCCTACCACTCCTTTCTTCCAGTCCCTTTCCCTCAACCCACCTGCCACCATGGAAGAATTGTATCGGCGGGAAGATAAATATTCCACTCTGGAGGATAATATTTGGGTCGCCTCACAAATGGTAATGATAACTGCTCAGAGCGGAAAAACTGCCACAAAGAGCCAGCCTGAACAGAAAGGAAGTCAAAATAAGGGCTAAAAGAGCCTCTAAGAACAACCATAAAAGAAAAGGGATCCCCCCCAATTCACCCCTCTTAACATCTCCTACGACCGGCTGCTCCCCCTCATCCGAGATCACCCCGAGTTCAAATGGCCCCTACCCATGCAGGCAAATCCGAACCAACGCAACCACCGGCCGAGGTGACTATCACAGTAACGCCACTCACCATGAAAAAAAAAAAAAAATTCATCGCCAAAGCCCGGTTCTTGGTAGAAAGATCCATCAGTAAGGTGGCACCCCGAAGGTTCATTCGTAGAGCCGACCCAAGAAACCAGTAAACCGCCCTACACCGACAAAGAGCTATCAAGGTTACTGAGCATCCGGTCAGCCCGACCTGCCATAAACTCATACTCGGGATGCCCACCGATGATCGCACCGCCCAAAAGCAGATTTAAAATTACCTCGCACCTCCCAATGTGGCCAAAGTAAATACCATCAGTATCCTAGAGAGCAGTATAGCGGTTCAGCCAATCGATGGCCCCATATCCTTTCCTCCTATAAACCCAACACAGGTCATCACCCCCCATTATGATGCACTTATACTCACCTTGTGTATTACCGCCGATGTACACGGTCCTCGATCCAAGTAATGCGTTGAGTCGCTGCACCTCCAAATTTTTACGTGATGAAAGTCCCGCCACCACCTCGGGCCGCCGGGCAGAGTCTCGGTCTGATTCAATGGGTCCACCACGCCGATAAGATATTGCTCTCTATCAAGGCGTGACCAAAAGAACTCAAAGAAGTACTTTTTAGTGGTTAGAAGATTCAGCCCTTATAATGCTATCATAGGCCGAACCTGGCTGCATACCATGAAAGCAATTCCCTCAACCTACCACCAAACTATCAGTTATCTCACGGCACTCGGGTAGGTTGACCTCCAGGGTAGCCAATTAGCTGCTCGTCAGTGCTATCAACTGTCAGTTCATGAGCGCGAAAGGGGAAGGGCCCCGATAGCTCACCCACTGTGACTCATCCATCATCATAGCAATTAAGGCCCGTTGCCCGGGCCACTATAGAAGATAGGGAACAATTGGTAGTAGATCCCCTGCAACCCATGCTCATAGGTGGCCCGGACAGTTGCACTTATGTTAGTTCCCTCCTGATTGAAGAAGAAAGGGCCCGACTGCAAGAAGTACTAAAGGCTAACGCCGACGTGTTCGCTTGGGCCCATTCGGACATGACAGGGATCAACCCCACGAGCACCTCCCACAAGGTAAGCTCGAACGCGCTCTCCCATCCGCCGTATCTGCTCGATAGAGTATCACGACACTTCCACTCGGACCGCCAACGGATCATCCAGGTCTAGGTAGATAACCTTTTAGGGGTTGGGTTCATCAGAGAAGTAAAATACCCAGAATGGCTAGCTAATGTGGTGGTAGTTCCGAAGAAAGGAGGCAAATGGCGGGTATGCGTAGACTAGACGGATCTTAATGATGCATGTCCTAAGGATAGCTTCCCTTTGCCTCACATTGATCAGATTGTCGACGCATCGGCCGGGCATGGCATGTTATCATTCTTAGATGCATTCTCCGGCTACCATCAGATCCCCATGTACCCACCTGATGCCGAGAAAACATCTTTTATCACCCCTCACGGGCTATTTTACTACAACGTAATGTCATTCGGATTACAAAATGTAACGGCCACCTATCAGAGGTTCATAACCAAGATGTTCCGGCCACTACTCGGGAAGACAATGGAAGTCTATATAGATGATATGTTGATAAAGTCCAAAGAGCGGCCGGATCATACTACTCATTTGCAGCAAGCGTTTGACCTCCTCAGGACCTATGGTATGAAGCTCAATCCCGCAAAATGTGCATTCGGGGTTAGTGCAGGACGATTCCTGGGATTCATGATGACTCAGAGGGGCATTGAGGCCAACCGTTCCCAACTTAAAGCCATCCTGTAGTCTACAACCCCGAGATCTAGAAAACAAGTGCAACAACTCACGAGCCGATTAGCTGCTTTGGGACGATTTATTCTCGATTCACGGACCGCCTAAAACCATTTTTCGCCACCCTAAGGGGAGCTAATCGGACCGGATGGGATGAGGAGTGTGATCGGCCTTTTACCCAAATCAAGCAATATTTAGCCGAGCCCCCAACTCGCAGTTCCGGCCGAAATGAAACTCTCTTCGCCTCACTGCGCCTTAGATACAAAGAGTGGGGCGCCGCATTGTTCAAAGAGAATGAAGACGGTAAACATAGGCCCGTGGTTCTTCACAAGAACTTAACCGATGCGAGACCCGCAGAAGAGTCTTGAGCAAAGCGCTGACCCTCCCATAGCGGCCAAGAAACTTCACCCCTACTTCTAGGCACACCCCTCTGGAGCACCATACATAAGCCTGACTTATCGAGAAGGATGGCTCGCTGGGCAATTGAACTAAGCGAGTATGGCATCCAATACAAGCCAAGGCTTTCAAAAAAGGGCAAGTGCTGGTTGACTTCAGCGTAATCTCCCCCACGAAACCCGCCTCAATAGTTGACTGTGGACACTAAATATCGACGGGGCGCCTGCATACACACCGGCAAAGCGCTTGGTTTTATAGTTAAAATCCCCATCCAGGGATAAGATCGAACAGGCCATCCGACTCGGGTTTAGCGCTTCTAACAATGAGTCAGAATACGAGGCCATCCTAGCTTCCAAGTTCAAACTAGCAAATTACTTCTATCTTCCAAGCAAGCTCCTAGTCAAAAGTGATTCCCAATTGGTGGTCAAAGCCGATCAGAATTTGAACTCGAGACCCCCGCCAATGGCAAAACACGCCTCGTGAAACAATGCTTGAGTAGCTTCGCGGAAGTTGGCACATTCCCGTAAACTCTAATGAAAAGCACGCCTCGCTTCGTGGCCGCCTCTACCAATCACCGAACATATACTGGCTTCATCTACTATCAACCGGGCCTTCACAATTGCATCCCACAAATAAATCAGTGGACGAGGACCCCTTCATGGATGTAATCCCATTACATTATATCTAAGCACGTGACAACTCCCAAGTGAGGGACAAGGCCCACAAACTTCAAGTCCACTACTTAGATTTTCCCTCGTCGATGGGCAACTATCTGCGATCCTCAAGCGCCCAGATCCGAAAATGCCTGACCCCCGAACAGAGCCAGTATGTGTTAGCGGAGCTGCATGAAGGAATATGTGGGAATCATCCCGGCAATTAACTGCTCATGTGGCCTATACCTAAGGGTACTATCACAACTACGAGCCGATGCCACCGCCAATTTTCATACTAAAAAGGTGATTTTGATGCTGGCTTCGCCTCCCCGGGCCCCAAAATCACCCAAGATCCGATCTCTATCACAAGCCCCCGCCTCGCTAATGGGGGATCGATACCAACCACTCCTACCGCCTCACCCAAAAGAAGTTATTATCGCGGCCACCGACTATTTCAAAGAAATGGATTGAGGCCAGGCGCATTCTCCTATCAAAGATAAGGATGTCACCTGGCCATCCGAAGAACATCAGGTAGCGGCCGGGTGATCCCTAAATCAATCGTGTCCGACAACGGCCCCAATTCGACAAATGCCTATCAAATCTTTTATCATGAATTAAATATAAAAAATCTATACTCTACCCCACAGTATCCGCAGAGCAATAGTCCTGCATAAGCCTCAAACAAAACCCTGTTGACATTAACATTGAAGAAGCGGTTGGGTTCGGCTAAAGGAAAATGGGTAGATGAACTCTGGTACTTAAGCTACGTAATCCACGCCTGAAACCCACCGGCATATCCCGTCATTACTTTCATCGGGATGGAAACTATAATCCCTATGGAAATTGGTATGCCTACCATCCGGATAGACATCCCCGAACAGGGGAATACAACTTTAATGGTCAAGGATCTAGACACACTCGACGAATTGCGAGAGTCAGCAACAATCCGCATAGCATCCTACCAACGTCGGTTAGCAAATTCTTATAATAAACGTCCACTGGACGCTCCAAACTGTGGAATCCGTCCTAAGAAGAGTATTCGAGAATACAACGAACTAATGCAGAAAATTCCAACCCAACTAGAGGGACCATATCTTGTAACACGTTTCTGAACTATCTTACCGCTGTTGTATTAAACTTGATGGAACCCCCACGAATGTGGAAATGCCACGATCTTAAGAGGTGTCATCAATAAATAATGATTCAATATCAAACACCTATGTCAGTTTTATCAGACTCCCTTGCGGTGGTCAACATTTAAAGCCCGAATGGTGCAAGAATGACATGTTCACCCGAATAGGTAACACCTACTAGTCAACATTTAAAGGCCCTGATGGCGTGCGAAATGACCTCGTGAAGGCCCTAAGCAGTAACATCTAACTGGTCAACATTTAAAGCCCGGATGGCGTAGTAAAATGACATGTCCGGGCCGGTTAGGTAACACCTAACTGGTCAACTTCTAAAGCCCAGATGGCCTAGTAAAATGACCTGTCCGGCCCAGCATAGTTAAATATCTTGCTAGTCTATATGAGAGTCCAGATGGCGCAGTACAATAGGACCTATCCGGCCCGATAAAGGCAAGTGTTATCTAATTTGTCAATGCATCCCGAATGACAGCACTCAACTTTCAGCATAAAATCCCGGACAGGTATTGCAGAATGAGATATCCCGTTCAATCGGGATAGTTATAACTCTACTAAGCTAAACCAAGAGAAAGTATTTCTCCAAAAAACAGAAGGTAAAGTGTCTTTCAAAATGCCAAGGTACAAAAATATATATATATATATATATATATATATATATATATATATATATATATATATATATATAACATGTCCCATCGTGAAAGAGTACGCTCAACGAGTGAAGCGGGAAGGTGATTTCTAACCCTAAATTTCTCGCAACAACCTCGTCTCGCCTTAGCAACCGGATATCCTTATTAGCAATCTTCTCCGCAATCTCGACAAGATCGCAAGGGCAAGACAGAAAGAGTCCGGGGCGCTGAGATTCTGCCAAAAAATCTGAGTCAGCAACATGCGCCCGGGCATCCCTGCCAGATCGTACTTGCCGACAACATCGCGCGCAGCGCACGCCAGCCAGAGCGCAGTTGAAATCACATCACCGATAGCATCAAACTCCGCCCGCGGTCGATTTCCTCCGTCGAACTTCTTCTCCCAAAGCCGCGGTCCCTTCGTGGCCCACTGGCTCCATAACTAAAGACAAATAGCTTCATCCGTTAAAGGACTATTCTCTCACCTTCCTAAGCAGCCTCCTTCACAACAATGTGGCTTGTTAAACCGAGTCAAGCTCGACCAAATTTCTCTTCACCAATGCACTCGATGTAGCCAGGCGCATCGACTCGAGACAAACCCGACTCCACTTCAGACCCGGCATTTCTCACGCTTTCGCCTCTCTAACCGGCGCCGATCGCTGCTTTCATGTCAGTCAGACGCCTTCTCCGCTCGCCCCAGCCGCCTTATCCGCGCCTTGGGGCCTTCTAGCCTGCTACCGACTGGCCATTTGAACCTCTTTTAAAGAGGCATATAAACTCTCTTGGGTGGAAAGCCCTAACTTAACATACAATGGCTTCCTTCGCATCCCTTTAGCCGATTAATCCAATTCACGGCAGCCGAGGGACATACCAATGGCAAGTGATGGCCTCAGAAGAAGCATATTTAAGAAACAAAGAAACTACGATTCCGTAACTTTATAAGAACAAAGACTTACCAGCTCTACCCCATCGGACGAAGTCGCGGGCTGCGAACTGCGATCCCGCTGACTATTTCCGGCTGGATGTCCTCTTTATAAGCATCAACAGTGGACAAATGACTTAATACTCCTCACCCAATCCTCGCTTCCCAGGCGACACGCATTCAGAGCGTTTCCTTCGTATAAGTCGCCTAGATGATCGGGACCGCATTCAATTTCGATTAAAAGGCCTCCAACGATGGCGGCGAACTACATCGCTTCTGCCCCGGTGCCGCCACTCCTCCATCGCCGAGGTCAGTCGCGAGGAGTGGATATAAGAGTTTAGCGCAAGATAGCGACGCGTTAACGGCCATACGGACAAATATAGTTTAGCATTGCCCGTGCTACCTTTCCGACCGACTAGAGGGAGGACCATCCGTAATAAAGGTGGAATGGTACTTCTCCCGTGGTTTCACGCGACATCTCTCCGCCCGACCGACATTAGAGCCCATTTCAAGAAAGGCCAAAATCACGATTGTTTGCATCTTCGAACCCCCATCCGCAGGAACCTGCTCGATCCTTTCAAACTGATCGGCCCCTCTGCAGATCCTCCTGCCGCCACTTCGCAGAGTCAAATTTCGCCATCTCTTCTCTTCCTCCTCTCTTCCAAAGTAGAAGGTCGGTTAGGTTCAGGACGAACCCCCAAGGTATAAAATCTTCCACTAGGGCCCCGAGAGTACTCTCTTTCACTCCTACCATCCCCCCTCTTTTCCGATTTATGGTACCCCTGAGCGTAACCTGCCCCTTTCGTAAAGGAAACACTACGGGCGGATACCCCTTTGTCCGACCGATCCTCGAGAGGCCGGAAATGAATCCCCACTCGGTGTGGGGTCGACGATACAAAAGTGGAAGCCCGTGACGCTTGTTCCAGGTGATGCTCTACCGATCCCCGATGGATTCGCGCACTACCTCAAGTAAACTTAGCATATCGGGGGAGGTAATCTAAGTGTTCTCCACAATCTCTAACGACAAATAACGAGGATAACTCCAAGACTGCAGGAGCCTGCCTGGCCTCACACGCAGGTTCTTAACGTGAGAAGAACCTCGCAATGGCGCTCCTGTTCAAAAACCTCCAACAGTCTGCAAATCTTTTCAAGGCTCGCCTTCTCCACCCACTGCACTAACGTGCCCCTCCAGTTTTTCCCTGCACCAATGATACACAATCAGTCGCACGTAAAGACATATGTGTGCATCCATATCTAAGCTCAACCCACTCCCTAGTCCCTACTACACTGGGAGATCAGACCGGTTGATATCAAATCCAGAGGGTCGGGGAGAGTCTTGAAGTTCATCCTGCTGCCCCTCACTAAAATAAACACCCCTTCATTTATGTTTCGATAGAATCGTGGTCTGTCTGTTTTTGTCTGTAAAACTGAACCAAGATCACATACGGTCAAGCCCCCGCTTCTTATCACTGCCAAAGTATAGCGAAGAATTTGGTATAAGATGTCGAGCTCGCGCATCGGTTAGAATCCAATTATGTTAGAATTGAACAAGGGTAGGCGGCGCCACGGTGAAATCTGGCCCCGTTTTGACAAGGGCGAGCCTTTGGGGAAAGCAGAAGTAAGGCAACAAGTTGCTGCGGGTAAAACACGACATTGTGTTCTCCCAAGTGGACTCAAAAATAAACGTCCATTAACTGAAGTCGATGTTATTAGGGATCTTGCAATAGACTCTCAATTCCTCCATTGTCTTCGGGGACCCAGGATGATGAAGCACTGAGAGCAGCGCCCCTACGCATGGGCCCTAATTACGTGAGACGACGGCCCAGTGGAAGTTTCTTCCTCACCTCTCGTCATTCTACAAACATATCAAAGGGAGGGGAGAGAGCGAGTATCAGCCCCAAGCCATACACTAAGCAAAAAAAAAAAAAAAAAAGAGACAAAATCACCAAACTAGGCATAAACCACCGAACTGAATAAGCCTTAAACACTTGCTGCCACTGAGATTTATGTGAAGAAGGCAGTAGTAAAGGTCGACACACTTCCAGCCGGAAATAAGTTACATAAGGCGAACTAACGATTGGAAGAACGATTTGAAGACAAACACAGTCGCAGCAGTATGCGCAGAAGACCTCGAACTAGCGAAAGATGTGTAAGCCCAAGGACGATAAGAATGGAAAAAGAAAAGCCCAATGATGACTCCCTACATACCAGCGCTGAACTGCGAGGCGCGTGTCGACGCTAACTCATCACTCACTATGTGACACTTCACGGCGACACTTCAATTATTGGGGCCGCAGGAAGATCTGGCTGGATTGGTGGGCCTCGTGTTGTCTTGTTGGTACCTACCCCAAGCCAGATTACATTAGCGAGATCCTTTAATGTCAATAGATGGCCAATGGTTGGTCCTGTCTCGAAGATAGAAAGTAAAAATGGAAATATAGAGTGAGACCAAGTACATAAATGTCAAAAGTGTGATTTTATTAGTAGTGCTTAAGCGGCACTTATCATTATTCATGTCATTACAAAGAGACAATAGCGGTCGTATTAAGCGCTATATATTTCGCGAATCGGATACTAGACGAAAGAATAGCGATGTGGGGTGAAGAAGAACAAGAACAAGAAGCGTGCGCGAGAGTCGAAGAAGAAGAAGAAGAACAAGAAGCATTAGCAACATCGCTACCAAAAAAAAAAAAAAAAGATGGAAACGAGGCTCAAAAATAGTAAAAGCCCTGTTGATTTGGATGGGGGTGTCTTTGGATGCAGAGGATTCCATTCGAGTTTTAGAACCACCCAAAGGCCACCCAGAACAATTCCGACTCTACTCAAACCATGCCATCTCTGGTCCGATTCATGCTTGGAAAGCACGCTTAAATAATCGATCACAATCATCGCCGTTTCCGCAATCACGACAATTACGATTCCTCAGCGACATTCAATTATCCTTCTCTGTTGGAAGAACATGGATAGCAGGTGGAGCAAGCGAGACCTCGTCACCCTCACAGCCTTTACCTTGATGACCTCCGGTCAGGTCAACTCAAGCGACCGTATGGCATCTAATGCACATTCAACAAAGTTAGAAAATTCAAAATTGGAAAAATACCCGGCATTAACCTATTCGAGGATATGGCGTTCAAACATGTTCTCTTTTTCTCTGGGGGCGATTGACCTCCCATTTGAAAAGAGGAGCAATATGGAGTGCCACTGATTTTTCGATCCAGGCCCTTTAACTAGCAGGCCAATACAGCTAAAGGGTGACCAGCTACGGCGAACCTAGTGTGACTTAAAGACCCCGAATCGGATATCCTCACTTGCAGGAAGGGATAGACATTTCCCCGAATACCACCTCCTGGAGAGGATTCGGATGCCATCTCTTGGAGAGGATTTAGTTGACAAATATTGTCGGATAGATTCTCCCGAGGAACGCATGCGTCCTTCCATGACTTGCCATGAATTCAAGGTGGACAAACGCTCTTGGGGTCTTGTATTCGGGGAATATGTCCACTTAAAAGGAAGAACCAGTCTCCGTATGCGAGATACACACCACCTTCCCCCTCCGATCTCCCATTTAAAAGGAAGAACCAGTCTTCACATCAGGGATAGCTGTTGTATTTATAGGTTGGGAAAGAGATTGTCTTTATTGAAAAGTGGATCCCGCCCTCTTTTGATAGGGTTCATGACGTGAAATAAGGTAAGGACTCACTCGAGCAATTTCGAATTTTTGAAAAGAAGGGGAGATTCTAGCAGCGTCGGAGGCGACGGCGGGAAATCCCTCATTTCTTGTCTTAGTTGTTTGTTTGCGAGGTTTTCAGGCGAGTGTATCTGATGTGAACCTCGATTTTGCCACATAAACGCATTTATCATCAGGTGTCACACTCACCCATCGTTCTCATATAACACCATTAAAGGCCCTTTTAGGTGACATTGTCATCAAACCTGGGTGGAAGCGTATGTGGTCCGATGAGTGCATCATCATGGTTCCATGCAAGAGTGTTAAATCAGCTAAACTATTTTAAATTATTGGCGTGGTATATAGGAGGAGCAAGTGGGGCCCCTAGGGGTTTTGCTTCGATCAAAGTTTATTAGAGTATGTCGAGTGGAACCTTGATATTTTGATCATTATCTTCACCATTGAACTCAGAATCAGGTCGACTAATTTACATTTTGTTGGATTGCCCATTAGCGGGAGGTTTATGTTAAAGTTCTGAATTTTGTCCAGCCATTCCCGATGATCGTTTCTTGTGTTCACTGAGGCGATGTATCTGACCTTTGTTTTTTGGGTGATTTTGGTAGCGCTCATATTATTTAGATCATATCTCCTAAATCGGGACTTGGAATGGTGCACCATTTTTGTTGGTCTCCTTATTCTTCAGGAATATTGTAATTCGTAATTTTCTCAGTAGCTGTGGTTGGCATGCAGTTCAATAGGTTAGTCGGGGCCCAGGCTATGTATTGTTTTTGTGATTTTGGAGCCCAAATCCTATATGGTTTGGGCCCGCCATCAAACTCGACCTTGGAGTAGTATTAATGGTCCATTTTGGGCCTTGTCTTAGAATTACATGCAACCCACCATGAATCCGTGGATACTTGGTGGTGAAATGACGAAAACTTAAGATATTCGACTTGCATGGAAAATGAGGAGGGAGTTAATGGGAAGGCGATTCAGAGACCTAATTGGGCTCTTTCCAAAGCTTGAAGGTGGAAAACACCAGGTAGGCTCAGAGGCTGAGGTGGGAATCAGTATAAAAGGAAAGAAAGATCAAAGTGGAAGGGACCTTTGGAGGGGCACTTTTCCGGGCTCGGACGCACATTTGCTGATTTTGCTCGGATGCTTAGCTTGGTTTCTTATGCGTTTTGTGGAAGAGGTAAGAAATAGACCCTGGCTCCACTCTATTCTTTAGGGACATTCTGACCAAATTTGAGGTTTTTCCTGTGACCATTAGAACCGGTTTTCACTTTCGTACGTGGTGGGATTCGATAATTTTGGCGGGCGAGTCTTGGTTTTAGAGAACAACGGTTTGTTTTGGTTGGTTCTCACTCATCCAAGCTAAGAATCAATCACCGTTTATTTTGTTAGATTCTTGACTCTTTGAGAAAGGTTCTGAAAAATTTTTAGAGCCTCTCTCAACCGGCTGAACTAGTTGGGAAACAAGATTAGCAGGTTCACTGAATTAAGTTTGTTGAAACAGCAGTTTGGGTCTTTGGCGCCGTTTGTGTCGGTTCTTAGTCATTCGAAGTTGGTTTTCTACTTGGTTTGTTTTTTTGGATTCCTGACTCTTTGAGTAAGGTTCTGAAAAATTTTGAGAGCCTCTCTCCAGCAGAGGCTGAACTGGTTTGAGGAAACCCGGTCGGCCGGTTCGCTCCCGATCGATTTCTTGAGGCTCGCCGAGTTTAAGGTCTTTGGCGTCGTTTGTGTCGGTTCTTGATAATTAAGTTGAAGTTTCTACTTGGTTTGTTTTTTTGGATTCCTGACTCTTTGAGGAAGTTTTGACAAATTTTGAGAGCCTCTGTCGGATGAGCTTCCTGGTTGGGAAACCGGATCGGCCGAGTTCAACGGGTGTTCTTGAAACAACGATTTGGGTCTTGCTTACTTGGTTCGGTGGCAGTTCTCGGTCATTCGGGTTGGTTTTCTACTTGGTTTTGCTTTTTAGATTCCTGACTCTTTGAGAAGTTCTAAGAATGCAAAAACCTCTCTCAGTGACTAGACTGGTTGGGAAGCCGGATCGGCCGGTTCACACTACATTCGAGTTTCTTTGAAACAACGGAGTTTAGATCTTTGGCGTCGTTTGTGTCAGTTCTCAGTCATTCGGAGTTGGTTTTCTACTTGGTTTGTTTTTTAGATTCCTGACTCTTTGAGGAAGGTTTTGACAAATTTTGAGAGCCTCACTCAACCGGCTGAAGCGGTTGAAACAAGATGAGCCGGTTCAGCAGATCGATTTCTTGAAAGCTTGGCCCGAGTTTGGAGTCTTCTGGAAGTAGTTTGTGTCGGTTCTGTTCATTCGGGTTGGTTTTCTGCTTGGTTTGTTTTGTTGGATTCCTGACTGCTTTGAGGGAAGGTTTTGACAAATTTTGAGAGCCTCTCAACCGGCTACGTAGGCTGGTTGGAAGCCAGGATCGACAGTTCGTGGAGTTGATTTTGAATGCTTTTGGTTGGGTACTTTGTTTTGTTTGTGTCGGTTCTTAGTCATTCGGTGTCGAATATTTTACCGTTTGTTTTTGGTTTCCTTACTCTGTAGGGAATGTTATGAAAAATTTTTGCAGAATTGTTCTCATGGATCTGGGTTGGGAAATGAATGAATCATTTTCAGAGGTTTTGTGAAATTAGATCGATTTCAGTTTAATTGAAGCGTGACCTTTGTGGTAAAACCCATTAAGCTCGGTTAGTGTGTAGGACTATGTTTAGGGTCTAAAATGGGGTTTAGTTCAAGTTAATGGGGTTCAATTTTGGATTCTTGGAATCGGGATCTATCTTGAGGTCAAGGGTGATTAGTTAAGCACCCAATGTCTAAGTGTCTTTTGTTGAGCAGTTTCTTGAGGATGAATAGATATGGTTTCACAGAGTGGTAGCATCAATGAGTGGTTGAGATACCATGTATGGTTCTCTGGCTTCCTTTTGCTTTTGATATCTAATTTTGAGGGTGTATGCTGAAAATGTGCGACTAACTTTCCTTGACACTTGGCTAGGGGACCACCAGTCGCACCATTTGTTTTTTCTTTTTTTGTTGGTGTTCTTAGCATGTTAGATACCAATTAGGTGGAGGTATGATCAGTTATATGTTTAGCTAGGAGGCTGTCGATCTCGACCCATATGCTCCCACATACTGATTCACTAGTAGAGATCGAGATTAGAGACTAGAGGGTGTTACTCATGTATGAGGTACTTCCAGATAAGGTATCCCGATCCGGACCCGAAATCTAGTTTTAAGCATCTTGCTTTTCCATACTTGATAATTTGGGTTTTGTTCTTACTTGGTTTTCCGCTATAAAATAACAACAAAAAGTAAGTGACTCAGCTTGTTCCTCCTCGGGGACGGTTTGCACTCTAAAATTCGAAAATCAGCCCACATTTTCTTTTCATTTAAGCGGGTGGCAGTAGGCGTGGATCAGGTAGGGGTCCACATATGTTCTGACAATCCAGTGACTCCGAAGATTCTGGAGACTACAGAGTGAACAAATCCATTTTTGCCTTGGGGTAATGGATCTCGATTTGGCACTGTATAGCCTGTCTAGGGTGTACGGTACTATGGCAAGTGGTCGCATATGTACAAAGGACTTCCTAGTGGTGAGTATTATAAAGTATTTTGAAATTTGTTTTTAAGGATGAAATTGTAAAGTTTTTAAAGAATTGTGGCACTTGGGTAATTAAGGAAAGTGGAGGGGTGAAAGTACAAATTATGAAATTTCAAAAGGATAATAATAATAATAAATTGCTGAATGGTTAATGGGCACAGAAAATTCTCTAGATCTCGGATATTGGCTTAATTTGTGTCGTTAAATTTGTCTATTGAAATCTAGTGATTCGAAAAGTTTCATCGAGTGCGAGGAGCAGTTGGAATATTTGCGAATTTATAGTGATAAGTAAGCAAGTGACTTCAGGGGCGAGATTTTCTGAATCTCGAGTCGAAGAAAAAATTTGAGTTAAAGTTCATTTAAAATAATTGAATTGAGAAAGAAATAAATTATTTAGGGATAATACAGTGGACTCCCCTAATGAGATAATATAAGTCATATATTAAATAATAATAATAATAAAAAATAAAAAAAGTAAATCAAAGAACGGATGAACGGGCGGGAAGGCGTGAGGAAATGGAGGAGAGCTTATTTTTCTTTCTTTCACTTCTCTTTAAGATCTCTGAAATTGGATCGTAGATTTTTATTAAACAGAGAAGGCAAAGTTGAGAGTCTGTAATGAAGAGCTACGCGTGGAGTGCAAGCAGCATTTCGTCAAACTCTAAGAGGTAGGGAATTTTCCTACTTAAGTTATTTTGCTTTAAATGTTATGTATTATGACTTGAAATTTTCTTAGAGTGTGAAGATTAAGTAAACTTCAATCCCAATTTTTGACTAAGTTTAAGATTTTGGATTTTAGGATGTGTTCGGACAATCAGATAATTGAGGCTTGTTTTAAGATTAGTTAAGTTTGAAATTTAGGGATTTTATTCGAGACCGATCCAGAACATAATTTGAGAAATAGTTTGGGTGTTTATACTCTATGGAAAGTTCCTTGAGTCTGGAAATCTAACCATATGTCTGTAAATGTATAGCATTTAGTACCCACATAATTTTAAAAAAATTAGTGTAAGCACAAAGTGTGCAAGTGCGTGGTGTGCTAACTTGTGTGGTCTAATACATCGAAGAGCATAGGGTTGCTTTGAAAAAGTTGCTAAAATGGATAGTTTTTATGGGCATTTCATATGTAGGGGCATTTTGGTCAATTTCACCTCATATTATCGATGTCCTTATCGAATGTGACTAGCACGTAAAGTTTCTTAAGGAGTAAAAGTCGTTTCGATATAGCATCGTGATAATCTAGCGTGTAACAGAGTGAAAGAAATTAGTCGAGAAAAGGTG
Source organism: Tetrastigma voinierianum (assembly GCA_016808115.1). NCBI lineage: Eukaryota > Viridiplantae > Streptophyta > Magnoliopsida > Vitales > Vitaceae > Tetrastigma > Tetrastigma voinierianum. Next base: position 163,142 of record JAEQBH010002624.1, read on the forward strand.
AGTACTCGAAATCGTTTACGAAAATGAGTGTTTAATTCACAAGATTGTAAGTGCTTTGAAAATATAATGTAATTAGTAAAGCATTGTTTTACCTCTTACTTTGTTATACTCGTTGAGAGAAAATTTCGATTTCGATTACTTAAGAAGCAGTTTGAAACATAGTTTTTAGCAAAACACTAAATGGAACAACTTCGAGTTTTCGGTCGGATGTATCTCGGATTATGCATGTGAGATTATGGGACATTATGACTAACTATATTGCACAAGTCGGCAATTGGGGTTATATAGTATATATTTATATAGTGAGTAAGCCCTCTTGCACATTAGGGGTATATAGATAGTTAGTCTTGACAATTACACGTTAGATGAGGTGTTGGTTCCGAGGTTCCATCATCGGGCATTTTGATTCCAAGGTTCCATTATGTTTATAGAGATCCCGCCGTGTTCACCGGACCATATTAGACGGGTAGTGTTCCAAGGTTCACTACTGATACCAGGTTCCGAGGTTCCGTGGCATCACGTCTAGGGTATTTCAGAAATAGGCCACGGTGATTGGTACTTGATTTACGATATAAATTTGTGGCTGACTTCGGCATAGGATATCAGTGGTCACTCTTTTTTTCTTTAAAACTTATAACCTTTACACTTACATATTCATATAATGTTAAACAATTATACTTGTATGCGACTACACGCTAGCGGATTACAAAATATATATCTGAAAGCTCCATATATGGAAATGTTCAACTTGTTACAATATTTACATTGGTTACAAAATTTCATATACAAAATAGACCTAAGGTCTTCCGAGTGAGCACCTATTGATGTGTGGCCTTTATTTGCTAATGTGGATTGCCACAGTTCTCGGATTTCCTCTTACGTACCTACGGATTGAACACCCGTACTAAGCTTCACGCTTAGTGGGAATATGACCCATTAAGAGTCACGCCTAGCTACAATTGCATATAACACGTATAACATTTATGAGATTCTTATCGTTTCTCATATATATATACTTTTTCATAACAGAGTTTCATTTCTTATCAATCTTCATATACTTTTCATGTAATCTTGTACCTTTTTACTTCTTGTTCTTGTAGCTTGTATACTATCATCACATACTTGATCTTTACATGCTTCTCATAACTCATGTCGTGTATTCTCTACACACTTCCTTTGCATATACATCATTTCTTTTTATGTTTCATATGCGCATAAACCTTAGAAGTGGATCTGAGGAATACTATATCCATGAGGGGCCCGAAGGCGCTATATTCAACGTAATAAACGGTGGTCATGAAGGGCGACGTATTCCTTGTATGAAGCGAGTGGTCCATGAAAGAGCCCAGTGTATATTCAGCTATCTGAAAGCAGTGGTCAGCTGAGAACGAGGCGTGATATAATATCTGGAAGGTATCGTATTGTGCGAGGCAGTGACCTATTCCATGAGGGCCGGAGCGTGGTGACCCTTCGGGGCCACGAAGTGATCAAAACGGGATCTATGTCACTGTTGACCAAACGGAGGCCTCTATCCAGAATTTATCTTGCGGACTTATTTTTCCCTAATAGAGCATGCCCATCTATCCCTCTACCCGGGTTCTAAGCGGACAATCAATGTGTATTTTATGCTCTGAATTATATCTCATATTCTGAATAATTATTGTCATTCGGTAATCATATGTGATATATATATATACAATCATTTATTAAGTATCTTTTCATTTTTAAGTATCACCATTCACATTACATAATTAAATATGCTTACCATGCAGTTCTGAGCTATTTATGAATTCATAATAGGCATCTATAAAATGATAACTTCTTTGGCCTTATAGTGCCTACTGTTTTTCGTGTTTTCTGGAAGCTAACTTATGAGTTCCCTATCTCTTATATCTATTAATGGATTCTTGACTCAATGGGCTTTTTCCATGGAGTCAAGGAACACCGAATCGGAGTTCGGACGAAGGAGATATGACCTTCGAAGTTGGAGGTCATCGTAGGCAAATCGACAGTGACCTTGATTGTGAGTTGACTGAAGTGGCAGGCTCATATCTCCCACCTCGATTTAGGCATTTAATATTCTCCTGGGGCATATGAATGTATTCTTGACTCAATGGGCTTTCCATAGAGTCAGAACACCAAATCGGAGTTCAAGCGAAGGATATATGACCTTAGAAGTTGGAGGTCATGCGATCAGTCTTGACCAGTGACTGGGCTGACTTGGCTACACTGCCCGAAGTGGCAGGCTTCCAGTCTAACACCTCGGTCGACATCTAATATCTTCCTTGACACATGGATGGATTCTTGACTCCAATGGGCTTTCCATAGAGTCAAGAACGCAAATCGGAGTTCAAGCGAAGGAGATATGACCTTCAGAAGTTGGGGTCATCTTGTGGTCGATCTTGACAAGTGACTTGGTATCTTTAGTGGCGACGTTTGGCGACCAGCGTTGGATGACCAGCGTTGGACAAACCATTGTTTGGCGATCAGTTTGGCGATGCCCCGTTTGGGCCAGTACTCTTGGACAACCAGCATTGGCCGATTTGCTTTGTTTGGCGACCACGGTTGAACGACCAGCGTTGGGCGACCCTTTGTTTGGCGATCGTTGTTGGACGGCAAGCGTTTTGGCCTCTCTCCCATTGTGTTCAGAGTAAAAGACCATAACCGGTCTATCAGTTCGAATTGAAATTCAAAGAAAGCCTAACATCAAGTTCATTGATGTGGCACACAATTTCACGAGAGAGGACTTACTGCCAAATTCTCTTTATTTCTGACTCAAAAATCCGTTCTAGGTACGGCTGGACACAGGCTTGAAGCTGGATCAGGCGACTGGCAACCAGATCTAAATGGACTGACCTTGGTAAAAGGGCCATAACTTGGTCTACAGAGGTCCAAATCGAGAAATTCGAAAGCCTAACATCAAGTTCATTGATATGGCTACAATTTACTAGAAGGACTCACTTCCAGATTCCCTTTATTTCTGACCTAAAAACTCGTTCTAAGGTCAGGCTACTGCATATGGTCGACAATAGGGAATTTTCTAGGTTCAACTTGCAACTAGACCCTTCTCAAACACATATTTAGGAGCCTTGCAAAGCTATTCTTACTCAACCCTACAAAATAGGGTTTAGGAGTTCTAAACCCAAACCATACACACAAGATGGGGTTCTTAACCATGTATCTAAGCTTTATAGTCTGAAAACTAGACTTCCATACTCCCATAGTTTCCATACAACCCAACGTATCCATACCCATACTCGAATTCCATACCAATACTCATATTAGTAATTCCATACCACCAGACATGTATCTATGCACATTAGCTATTTATGTATTCTGTCTTCTTCTTACTAGCACCATACCTATACTTCTCTAGCACATCAGTATTTTCTCCCTTTCTCAGAGACCAAAAATAAGATATGTCTTTTGGTCTTATCCTCCTTGATCTTATCCACATTTTTATTTTACTTTGTTCCTCACTCTTATTATATTACACCAGTCCAATTTATAATATTTTTACAATAGCCTCAAATCTTCTTTATTATTTGTAATTTAACATGCATATTCCTACTTTTGTTTTTATCTTTATTTTATTAGAATAAATATGCCTTTACGTTTATTATACCCAAAATATGTTATAAGCTGTTAGGGTATAATTTGAGGGTATTACAATAGCACTTCGAGATATAAACCACCGAAAACGAGTTTTAATGACAAAAATAGTTTTGAAAAGTTTTCGAAATGGTTTTCATAGCTAAGAAACTTCAGTTTTATCATAAGCAGTTTTACAACCATTTATGTACGATTTTCATCTGGGGTACATACGACGACAACATTTAGAACTTATAGTACTCATGACTGCAGATTGGCTCCCGAGTTTTCTATTTTAAATGTACTCTGGGGTGATCCAGCTAGAAACACGTTTCGAATCTCAGTCTGACGTTTGTGTTGTATTTATATGTAAGATAAATGTGTAATGTAGCATTAGTAAAAAGTTAAATGTGAGCACATTTGTACATATGTAAATATCTTTTGTAAAATATTGAGTACATGGTTTGAGAAAAAGCAGTTCACGATGAATTTATGTTGGATTGATTTTATTTTATATTTTGATAAGGACTAGATGTCTTCCATAGGTTGTAGTTGGATTTTTGGAAAATATTACAGGAGTATTTTATATAGTGATTGTATTTCGGGCACGACCGTCGATCGCGGTCGTTATGCTATCGGATTTTCGATTAAATCTAAAGTTGTGATTTTGATAGAAAAGTGTGAATTTTTATAACGTGTTTCCCAGCGTTTCAGTAGTTTTAACGAAGCAACTTCATGGCATCCCGGTGGCGCTTGGATGGGAGGTTCTTGTGGAGTTCTTAGGCGATTCTGTCAATAGGAAGTGCATCGGTTAGTATCGAGCTTGATTTTAGCGATAGTTCGGCTTACTTGTTTTTGGCGTTTTAGTAGTTTTTCCTATATAATTGTTTTTATAATGATTTTCCTATTGCGACCTATATTGTTTGCTAAATCCCTCGCGTACATCAAATATGGTAAAGTGTCATGAATCTTTTAACCTTTTAAATTCATAGCGTATGTGCGGGCCGAGGTTGTAGAGGTCGACTGAACCCTTGCAAGAGGCACCATCGAGAGAGAAATGTCGAGCCACGCCCCGGATCGAAAGATGCCTGATGAATCAACCCCAGGCATAACCATTGAAGGCGCGGACAGAGGCGTACCTTAACGATGGATCGGGTTATCACCAGTTGATGGCAGCTACGTCAGCCACGGGAGCCTACAGAAAAGCGAAGGGGCATGATAGAAGCAGCGTTCTAAAACTAGGGGCTAAAAATTATGATGATGCCGGCGACCCGGAGCGTGTACTTATGGTTGGAATAGGGTTAGTGAGCACATGCGTGTGGTGTTCGGATGACGAAAGTCTCTGCAGGGGTTCTTGTGTGAGGCGCGGGGCGAAGGGCGGGTGGGAGGCCAGCAGAGGAGACACCTACGAAGTCACTTGGGGTTGATTCCGAAGCGGCAATTACAGGCAGTTTTACGTGGGTTATCGGAGGATCACGAAAATAAAAAGATTCTTGAGGTTAGAGTAGCGATCCCCTAACAATAATGATATGAGCAAAGGTTTTCAAAGCTACGTGAAATTGGTGCTATGATCTGGAAAATAGGCATAAGTGTAAGCGTATCATGTGGTCGGCAGACTTCTGGTGAGATTCATTTGCTTTGGGCATCTCAAAATAACTTTGGAGAGTTGGTTAAGGCTGCACTAAAGGTAGAAAGGATAGTTTCAATTCTAACTCAAGAGGGCGACGACGTTAAGAGGTGCTCCCGACACTAGTCGACGGGCACGGTCCCGGTCTAGTAGAAAGAAAGGAAAAGAAATGGATCGGCGGTGAGGCTCGGGACGAAGAGCAACATATGAGGATCGTCCGGTCGCGGCGACCCAAGGAGGTGTTGAGTGGATCTTGAGATCATCTTTTCCATTGGGTTTTTACATGTCCAGAGAGCATCTCGGAGAGTGTAGGATGAACATGACGGGATAGTGTTTCCATTGCGGGCGAAGGTCGATTTATCTGCAGGCTATCCTGACTAGTAGGCTGCGGACCTCTAAGATAGGCACAGTAGCATCTACCCCAAGCACCAGTGGTCCCAATCAGGCTGGTAGGGGTGGTTCAAGCGAAGGTGGCATCGGCCCTTGGTAAGAATTAGCGGTAGAGGTCTGAGGCAGGCGGTACCCGATTGGCGATTAGTGGGACTCAGTACTTTCGGCTGGGTGTTCGGTCACGCGAAGAAAAACGTGGAAGCGAACGACAAGAGCGGATGCATCATCGTGATTAAATATTATTAGTTCACGATCTATGATGCATATACGCAGGTGAACAGCAAGGGCCACTCATTCATTTATTCGATTACCATTCATAGAAGGCACACCGGATATAGTCGACTATAAATGGTTGTATGGTGGTTTCAGTACCCGATGGGGATACTATGATATCCAGAAAAGGACCGGTTCTAAGCTGGCCAGTTGGTGATCGAGGAATAAGGATTTTCCGGCGGACTTGATAGTGTTAGGTATCCATGGTTTCGATATAGTCTTGTGTACATACAGAAGGCTGAGTTCCACCACATGGAACACAGAAGCCACCTTAGATTACTATAAGAAAAGAAATGAATTAATAAATTCCAGAAGACCAGCGATGATGTTCGAATCGGAAAGAGAGATCGCTAACGTCTCATTAATGCCGTGTGCTTTGGAAAATGCTTCGGAAGGGTTGCTAGGGTTATTCGGCATTTGTGGTGGATAGGAGACAAGAAGGGACACGGCTGAAAGACATCCCCATAGTCAAAGAGTTTCCAAATGTCCTTCCAGATGATATTTCAGGTTTACCCCCAGATAGAGCAATTGGTTGTTATTGAGGCGGTTCGGGGGTAGGCGATATCCATTCCTTCATATAGAATGGCGCCCTGACGAGTTGAAAGAATTGAAGCGCCGATTGGAGGAATTGTTAGCGAGGCTTCATCGGAGCCCTAGTACCTCACCCAGGTAGGGAGCTCGATTATATGCTTGGTAAAGAAGAAAGATTGTGGAAGCTACGGTTGTGTATAAACCTCAATGGTGGTGGGTGATATCGCAGCGGTATCCGCTTCCTCGTATAGATGAGCTAGTTGACCAATTGCATGTATCTCGAGTATACTCTAAGATTGATCTAAGGTCAGGCTACCATCAGTTGAGGGTCCGGGAGAATGATGTCTCTAAGATTACCTTTAGGACGAGATACGGTCACTATGAGTTCCTAGTGATGCCATTCGGATTGACTAATGCCCCAGTTGCGTTCATGGATTTGATGAATAGGGTATTCAGTCCGTATTTAGATAAGTTTGTGATTGTATTCATTGATGGAATTCTAGTGTACTCAGGCAGTCCAGAGGAACATGTAGAGCATCTCCAGACAGTATTGGTCTTTGAGAGTCGGTTATACTTATTAGTTTAGTAAGTGCGGTTTTGGTTTGAATGAGAAGTAGCTTTTCTTTGGAGTCGCTGCATTTTGGCGGAAGGTGTTCTTTGTTGATCCTCGGAAGATCGAAGCTATAGTGGCCCAGGCATACGAATGTTTAAAGTTCGCGGTTTCAGCAGGTTGGTAGGCTATTACGAGGAAATTTGTTGAGGGATTTTCAAAGATAGCAACCAGTTGTGAATCGTGAAGGATAAGAAATTCGGTGGTCAGCCTGCTAGCATAGTTTTAGGAGGCGAGGGCGAGATTGACAAACGGCTCGATGTTAGCACTGCAGTCGGGAAAGGACGGTTATGTGGTGTCTGATGATGCCGCCGAGCAAAGGGTTAGGGTGTGTTTTGATGTAGGATGGTAGAGTGATGGCTTATCTTTCGGGTCGGGTTAAAGAAACACGAGCGAATTACTGACCCATGATTTAGAACCTTTCATGATGGTTTCGCTCTAAAAATCTTGAGACATTATCAATACGGTGTTCCTTATCAGATATTCCTTGGAGTCATAAGAGCACAGTATATCTTAGCTCGAGAGAAGAGCTTAACTTAAGGCGACACGGTGGTTTGGAGTTGATTAGGATTATGATTGCCGCGATAGAGTACCATCGGGAAGGCGATGTAGTGGTGGTACGCCCCAAATTTTGAAGCGGAGGTTCAGATGCTTATCTGAGCGATATATCTCCGTTGTTGATAGAATTGAGATCTTTGGGAGTTCGGTTCTGGTAGGCGTCTGGGGTTATTGTTGGCATCTTTTTATGGTCGTCCTCTTCTCGTGCGGATCGGAAGGTGACGGGGTTTCAAGTGTGAATGAGGTGGGTGGGATTCAGAGATGGGTTCCGGAGATCGGGTGCGATGGTAATGAGTTGGGATCGGAATGTGATGTTTTAATGGAGTGAGACGGGATCGTGATCATACCGACCTCGCAATGATGCAAGATGTATCTTACTAGGGAGCATTATTGGTGGAAGGGCATGAAAAAGGGAGTGCGATTTACGTAATCGGATGCACGGCGTCGGCGGGTAAAGGCAAAGCACTAGAAGCAGCGAGGAAAATCTTATTGCTGATTCACGTATGGAGTGGGATAAGATTTCTATGGATCTTGTTCACCAGGAGCTTAGGAACTCGGGGAGACAACACGTGCCTTATGGGTGATGATGGATAGACTAACGAGTCACGCTAATTTTCTCCCGATTAGCAATGATGACACGATGGAAAAGTTGGCTCGATTCTGTATGTGGATGAGATGTGAGACTTTCTCTTGGGGTTCAGGTTTCGATAGTTTCGGTCGAGACCCAGGGTTCACATCGAGGTTTTGGCCCGGTTGCGACGACTTTAGGTATTCGCCTACATTTCATCCTCAAACGGATGGCCAGTTAGAGAGGACCATTTAGACGTTAGAGGATATGCTGAGAGCTTGTGTGATGGAATTCAAGGAAAGGCGGGATGTGCCTCTCTAATGGAGTTTACTTTTCTGACAACAATTATCGATCTAGCATAGGCGTAGCTCCAGTTTAGAAGCATTGTATAGTCGAAGTGTCGGTACTCGGTATCTTGGGATGAAGTAGGAGAGGCCCGGTAGGCCGGAGTTAGTGCAGTTACCGAATAAGATCCAGTTGTCAGAGACCAGACTCAAGAACGGCCGAGGACCAGACGGAAAAGTTATGCGAGACAAACCGCAGTAAGATGCATGGTTTTAAGGTGGGCGACAGGAGTCTTTGTAAAGTTTCCACACACTTGGAAAGTGTCCTAAGATTTGGAAGGCGCGGAAGGCGAGGAGCCCGAATACATAAGGGCCATATGAAGGATTATTGCGAGTGAGACCCGATAGCATATAAGACTAGACCTTCCTCCAGAGTTGTCTAAGGTTCATAATGTGTTTCATGTATCTGTAAAACCCGGGAAAAATTCCAATTTTTAAAATGAGTAAACGGTAATTTCGGTTAAAGCGAATTATACAATCTCGGATAATGAAGCGGAGGTGCTCAGTTAAATTCGTCTCCCGAAATCCTAGTGACAGAGAAAAGTTTTAGTCAGTGAGGCCGGTCGAATATTTTACGATTTTCTGGGTGATAAGTCACTAGTGACTTCAAGGACGAGATTTGTACGAAAATCTCGAAAGTCAGGAAATGGCTTGGGCTAAGTTCATTTAAAATATAGTGAACTGAAAAAAAAATAAATTGTTTCGGGATATAAATGGACTCGAATAAAACAATATGAACCATGTATTCAAATAATAATATAATAATAAGAATAAGAATAATAAATAAATAAATAAATAAAAGATAAAAATGAAAAAAAAATAACACAGCAAAAAAAAACGGCATGTGAGAGAAGAGAGCGTAGTGAGAGAGAATTTTATTTTTATTTTTTTGCCTTCTTTTCTTAGATCTGAAAATCGGACCGCGAGGTTTAAAGTCAGGCGAAAGCCCGAAGTTGATGTGACGAGGCTACTATGGACAAATAAAATGCGGAATTTCGCTCCAAACTCACGAGATAGGGAATTTTCCTACTTATGTTATTTCTAGCCTAAAGGCTATTTAATGGTTTGGAATTGGCTTAGAATTTGTGAAGTAGTAATTTCAGTCCTCAAATTTTGGCTGAGTGTAGGAATTTTTAAAAATTTTCGGGACTATTTTTAGGCGATCGGGCCCGAATTTGGTATTTCGGACGGTTCGAGTTTGAATTTCGAGGCTGTTTTTAAGACGGTCGTAGCGGGAGCCCGGGACTATTTTCGAGCGGTCCGGTATGTTGAGTTTGGTTTTGCTCAAGGCGATGTCTTCGGGTTTTGTGGTGTGTTTTGGTATCCTGATATCACGGGATGGCAGTGAAGGGACAGAGGTGCCACATTTTTATATGAACAAGAGATTTGTGTTGTTTATATTATGCAGAGAAAATGAATACGTGAATAGTAACATGAATAGTAATATAGAATAGTGACACAAAATTATTTTTGTGTGAAAATAATGTATGGTTGAGTGATTCAAAATGAATTTTTCGTGTTTGTTAATTAGCCCGTATGAGGCTAATTTTGGTGTAATTGATTGTGAATTTGTGCATAACATGTTTTGTATGATTTAATTACTCTTATTAATATATATGCATATGAATATATTAGCATAAAATGTGTTGGAATTGGCATCATGCATTCCATATGCCTTGGGGTAACCTAGAAATTAGGTGTGAGTGCTGGAGTTCAGAGATCGGCTCTTGTGTTAGGTGTTTGATGAGTTGTGTCGTGGTATTTCTGATTTGTGGATCAAACAAGCGTAGGGTGTTGATTAGTGGGCTTGACTAATAAGACAGCGTCCAGGAAATAGGTCGCACGGGTTAAGAAAATGGAAATGGCTCGTTGCATTTCATATGCACTAGAGGCACCACCCCAGAAACGATAGGAGTGAGTGCATGAGGTGGTTTCTTTGAAGAGAATTGTTCGGAGGGTGGCCCGACAGTGTGCCATTTATCGAGAAGTGTGTCCCTTCCTGACATCGGGAGTTTATCGTATAATATCAATCGTCGAAGTACGCGAATTGATATACATCGGAGGGTTGTCGAAATAGATTATCGGGTCAGCCACTATTTATATGTCGAAGGTTGTCACGGTTAAAAACAAATACCTTTGTTTGAAATGGTTTCATTCATACTTAGTTTGCGGCGTGCATGTTGAGGGAGTCGTTGAGAACTTTCGAGGTGTATGGGTGTAAGAGACCATGATATCAGTTACATATGGGTGTAAGAGACTGCGGTATCATCAGAAAAGTTATGTTGCTTGAGGAAGACACACGGTCGTGTTTATCACATAGACTTCGGGTTGTGTGATAAGTCGGAATTGACTTGGGTTCATTTGCCCATTGACACTTGCATTGGGTAATGGAGCGGTGAGGAGCTTGATGCCAGGTCATTAGTAGCCTGGTGGCAGTTGTCACGGATTAGGCGTATGCATGTGAGCGAGTCGGTGGTATTTCGAGATATATTACTCGTGGCATATTGGTGATGGGTAGCCGAGCTCGTTGCCGGGCATGGTGAGTCAGTCACCATTCATGGCATGTAGGCGACCTTAGCAGACTATTGTGTATGTTGCGGGATGTGTGTGTTTGATTATGCGACCATTGCATGTGCGCACTTGGAACGGGGAGTAGCCATTGTAGGAGATTATCCTCTTTGGGCTTTGCTCGCAATCGTGGACCACACAGGTGCAGGTCGGTGCGAGACGGTTGACGCATTCTGAAGCCAGCATAGCGAGGCCAAAGCTTCGGTGTGTAAAATGAATGCCTATGTGCGCAGAGCACCGCAGCGTAGCCCAGTAATATAGTGTACTTTGAGTACGGATGTCGATCCGCGAGGAAAGGTGAATTGACTACGAGAGGTTACGCTTTTAGACGATATACGAATAAATGATTACAGGGTGAGTAGTAAAGCTACTTAGTAGAGGCTATTGTGATTCTAGTGAATTAATGGTGTTGGCGCCTTGCAGTTCATCTCCCCCTATCACGTTCAATGGATTACTTTTCTAAAAAAGATATTGTTATTGATATATTTGTAATATGTGTAATGAGGTGATCTTGCCTCGAATATCCTCTCTCGGTATATTCTTTATCGTGAATAGAATCAGTATATCTCTATCTCGACTCGGTATTAGAAATGCTTAAAATGTTCTTGAATGCCACGCTTGGGTTGAGATATCTCTATTAGCAGAATCGGCTAAAAATTTTACTCTACCCGAGATCCACACGAATACCCTCATCCTCTCTCGAATCTCGGATCTCGATGCGATTATGCACTAACATTGGCGAGACATTATCATATAATTGAAATGCGGGTATAGAGTAGATGTGATGTAAAATTAATAACAAGTGAATAACATGAAAGATCAAACTTTAATCCATTGTATGACCGAGGGGTTTGATGTAACCTTTAGAAGAGATCTAGAACATCATCGAAGAAAAGATCAAATTGTGGTATTAAAAAAAAAAATCATCATATTATCCAAAATAATATCTAGCGAGAAAGCGGTCCAAATCGAGCACTTCCTCCAGTCTGTCGTCTGCTCACGGAATTGGTGCCTTTTTCACCGTGCATACTCCCGATACCACTAATTTGCGAGCCATTCGTACTTTAAATGATGAGGTCACGGATTTTCGGTGGCGTCGCGGCGTGGTGGCGTCGCGGCGTGGTGGCAGCTCAGCGACGTGGTGGCGTTCGCGGCGTGAGCGTGGTGACGTCGCGATGTAGCGATCACTTCCTTGCACACTCCTCATTGTTCGAAACTACTTCGAAAGCGCTCTTTTCGGCTCGATGGAGCTGCAACCACACCGGACACAAAATGGGGATGCAGCCTTGTATAAAGTTATTACAAAATAAATGTGAAAAATGTGACAGACGAGTGTAAGATGAGTGTTTAGGCACTCATCACCCTTACACATATGAAAGAAAGCGGGATTGTGAGCTTTAATATATATTTTGTAAATATATGGGTTGTATTTATTTGTATAAGAGTGATGTAATTTAAACTCTTATGGACTATGGTTTTATAGTCATGTGTTTATACGTTTGAGTATGGATAAATGGGCCCTACGTGGCCATTTTTACTTGTATGTGGACCCGGTGTGGTCGTTGTATAATATTGGGTCATGTTGCCATGTAATTATGCGAGGTTGTATTATTTTGGGTAGAACTCACATGCGAGATACTTGATTTCGTTAAATCATGGGTCCGGGAAAAGGGACACGATGGTGTAGTGTCGGGTAACTCAGCATCCGGTATTAAAAGTGGGTTGGCAGGGTTGTCAGGGACCGGGGATAGGGGTGTCACGATATCCATTAACTCTAACAGTACATTCGGATCCCTCCCATAGTATCTTTCGAGGAGATCAACCGATCAGAAAAAGAGAACATGACTTATGAGGAAACACCCGTGCAGATTGTAGATCGCAAGGAACAAATGTTAAGAAGTAAGGTGATTTCTTTAGTTAAAGTCCTATGGAAGAATCATGAGAGGAAGCCCATTTACAGGAGCCCGGAGGCTCGAGATCTGCGTCGTCGGTATCCTCATTATTTTCGGTTGGAGTATTTTATTTCCTTTGAGTTTAGTTTGTTCATTTCGGGGATGAAATGTTCTAAAGGAGAGGATTTGTAGCAGCCGGGTCACTGGGGTGTCACGGTGCGATGTAGTAGGGTTGCATATACAAGGGCTTCCTTAATTAATTGAGTGTCATAGTAGTATTTTTTGAAAGTTGTTTTTAAGCATGAAATTGTAAAGTTTTCACTTGGATTGTGGCACTTGTGCAATTAAGGAAAGTGGATGAGTGAAAGAAATCTGAATTATGGAATTTCAAAGGATAATAATAATAATAAAATTGCCAAAAATGATTCGAAGAAGCCAAGAAAATTCTCTAGATCTCGAATGTGAAACGGACTATAGTTAAAATTTGTGCCATGAAATCTAATGACCCCGAGGAAAAAGTTTCGTCGGGTCGAGCCGGTCGGAATATTTTATGAATTTTTGGGTGATAAGTCGCCAGTGACTTCAGGAATGAGATTTTTACGAAAATCTATGAAGTCAAAAAATGGCTTGAGTTAAAGTTCATTTAAAATAATTGAATTGAAAATAAATAAATTATTTCGGGATAGAAATGGACCCGAATGAGATAATATAAGTCATATATCCAAATAATAATAATAATAATAATAATAATAATAATAATAAAATAAATGAATAAATAAATAAAAGATAAAATAAAAAAGAAACGGACGAACAAGAAGCGTGAAAAGGAGGAGAGAGAGTTTTTTATATATTTTTTTCTTTCTTTCGCTTCTCTCTAACATCTACGGAAATCGGACTGTAGATTTTTATCGGAGTAGAAGGCAAAGTTGGTCTACGTGACGAAAGCTACGCGTAGGTACCAAAAGCTTCGTATTTCGTCAAATTCTAAGAGGTAGAGAATTTTCCGACTTAAGTTTTTTTTAGCCTAAATGCTATATAATGGCTTGAAATTTTTTTAGAGGCCATGAAAGGTCGTAAACTTTAGTTTCAAAATTTTTTGACTAAGTTTAGGAATTTTCGAGACTGTGTTCGGACAGTCCGGGCTGAATTTCGGGACTGTTTTCGGACAGTTCGGGTTGAAATTTCAAGATTTTATTCGGACAATCCAGACATAATTTTCAGAAATAGTTTTAGGTGTTTTTAGACTCTATGGAAAGTCCCTTGAGTCTAAAATCTAACCATATGCCTATCAATAGCATTTGATACCCACATAATTTCTGAAAAAATTTAATTGTAGCACCAAGTGTGCGAATTGCATGATTGTGCTGACGTGTGGTCTAATACATCGAAGAGCATAGGGTCTCTTTGAAAAAGTTGTTAAAACGGATAGTTTTTATGAGACATTTAATGTGTATGGGCATTTTGGTCAATTTCACCTCATATTATCGAATGTGACTAGCACGTAAAGTTTTCTTAGAATCGAAGTTCATTTCGATATAGCCCATTTGTATGTTTTATGGTTAAAACGTTGAACTGAGGGCATTTTCGTAATTTGTAAGGATTGTGTAGGCGATTGGAGCATATGACGATAATCTAGCGTGCTTGACAAGAATTGAAAGAAATTAGTCGAGAAAAAGGTGAGTACTCGAAATCGTTTCCGAAAACGAAAGTGTTTAATTCACAAGATTGTAAAGTGCTTTGAAAATATAATGTAATTAGTAAAGCATTGTTTTTACCTCCCATTTGTTATACTCATCAGAAAATTTCGATTTCGATTACTTAAACGGTTGTAGTTTAGCAAAACCCTAGATAGCCTGGCTCGGTTCGGTCAAATGTATCTCGGATTGTGCATGGTAGGGTTATGGGACATTATGACTAACTATATTGCCCGGTCGGCAATTGGGGGTTAGATATAGTATATATTTATATAGTGAGTGTATACGCACATTAGGGTATATAGATAGTTAGTCTTGACATAGTACATGGTGATGAGGTTTTGGTTCGAGGTTCCATCACCGACATTTTGGTTCGAGGTTCCATTATGTTTATAGAGATCTGCCGTGTTCACCGGACCATATTAGACGGGTAGTGTTCGAGGTTCACTACGGGAGTGCGGGTTCAAGGTTCGGTGGCATCCGTGCAGGGTATTCCCGAGAGAGAAATGGGCCACGAGTGGTTGGTACTTGATTTCTGATATAGCACTTTGAGATATTAACCACCCTTTGAAGCAGGTTTTGTGTGATAGTTTCGAGCGGTTTTCGAAATGGTTTAAATGGCGCTTCGATTTTATCATAAAGCGATTTTACAACCATTTATGTCTGATTTTCATATAGGGAGGTACATACAATGAGACAACAATATTTAGAACTTATGGTACTCAGGCAGTTTGGCTCCGTTTTATTTTAAATAATTTTCCGGGTGCGGGTGTCGAAGCTAGAAAGACCTTTCTAGGATCCTCGGTCCTAGGCATTTGTGTTGTATTTATATATAAGATAATGTGTAATGTAAACGTAGTAAAAGTTAAAATGTGACATTTTGTATATGTAAATATCTTTTATAAAATATGCATGCATGGTTTTGAGAAAAATAGGTTGCGATGAATTTATGTTGGATTGATTCTTATCTTATATTTTGATGAGGACCAGAGGTCCTTTATGGTTGTAGTTGGATTTTTTGGAAAATATTGGGAGTGTATTTTTTTATATAGGTGATTTATGTATTTCGGGCTTGACTACCGTGTAGCCGTTATGCTATCGGATTTTCGTTAAATCTAAAGTTGTGATTTTGATAGAAAAGTGAAAAATTTTATAACCCATGTTTTCCAAAGAGAATTTTAGCAGTTTTAACGGCTTAGCTTCATGGTAACTTGTTAGTGAAAACAGAGCTTGGCTAGGAAGTTACTATGGGTTATGACTGATTCCACAATCAATAGGAAGAGTGCGTCACTCAGTCAAAAGCCAACGGATATTCTTTGATTTTAAGCATTCTTGAAAAGACTCATTATAAGAGCACAGGAAGGTCAAGCAGTTGAGTTTGATGTACATGCGAATGAGCATAGCAAACAACATTAAGATTGCTCTCCCTAAAATTGATAATGCTAAAGAAATGTTAAAGTTTGTGGAAGAGCACTCCCAAACAGCTGATAAGTCTCTTGTTGGGACAATAATGAGTACTTTAACCACCATGAAATTTGATGGTTCTCGTACTATGCATGAACATGAAATTTATATGACTAATTTGTCAACAAGGCTTAAGTCATAAGGAATGGAGGTGGATAGAGTTTCCTTATGGATTCATTTGAACTCCTTACTAAAAGTGAGTATAGTCCCTTCCAAATGAACTATAATACCATGAAGGACAAGTGGGATATTGCATGAACTGCATAGTATGCTAGTTCGAGGAAGAGACCCCGGACTTAAAAACTGAGAATTCCACTCCATCAATTATGTAACCAATCAGGGAGCTGGAAAGAAAAGGAAACATGCTAATAAAGGACAAGGGCCACCAAAGTACGAAGAGCCTGCTTTTAAGATTCATAAGAAAGGGCCTAAAGTTGACAGATGCCACTTTTGTAAGAAGATTGAGCATTTCCAAAAGGATTGTCCCAGACGTAAGGCTTGGTTCGAAAAGAAAGGTAAACATAATGTTTATGTATGTATCAAATCATATTTGGCTGAAGTTCCTAATAACATTTGGTGGCTTGATTCTGGATGTACAACTCATGTTTCTAATATAATGCAAGGATTCCTTTCAATCGAACCCTGAGACCAAATGAAATTTGTCCTAATGGGCGTAGAATGGCGGCTCTAGTGGAAGTTGTTGGGACTTATTTGTCTTATTCTTGGCCGGTGATGGCCATCATTTGGACTTATTGGAACCTTTTATGTACCTAGTATATCTAAATTTAGTTTCACTTTCCAAACTTAAATAAAAATTAGATATGTATTTAAATTTGGTAGTGGTTGTTTCGGTTGTCTGAAAACACATACTCATAGATTAAATTTAAATTAAATTACATTGCATATGATGGATTATAGTAAACTCTTGTGTCTATATCTTGAAACTCTTATGACCACTGCGTCATAATGTTGGTACTAAACATGGTTTGCTTGATGAACAATCTGCTACTTGTGACATAGCGTTTGGAAACATATTTCCGAAGAGCGAATGGAAAGATTAAGTAAAGAATGAAATCCTTCCAAACTTGGATTTCTTGATCTAAGTGTATGTGTGGATTAATCTTCAAGGTAAAACAAACAAAACACATAAAGAAAGGGTACAAAAAGCACACAACTTCTTGAAATAATACACTAGATATATGTGGACCTTTTGATGTCAGTTCTTTTAATAAAGAAAAATATTTTATCACTTTTATTGATGATCTTTCACGTTATGGTTATGTTTATTTGCTACATGAAAAATCTCATGCTATAAGTGCCTTAGAAATTTTCATTAATGAAGTTGAAAGGCAATTGGATAAAAATGTGAAAATTGTAAGATCTACGACGGAGATTGGTGAATATTATGGAAGTTATGATGGAAAGGACAACACCGGTCCATTTTGCTAGATTTATAGAAAAGCATGGTATATGTGCACAATATACAATGCCAGATACACCTGAAATGGTGTATCGAGAAGGCGTAATAGAACTTTGTTAGATTTGGTTAAGTATGTTAAAAGTAGCCATCTTTACCTATTTAGATTTGTGGACTTAAAACAAGGCTGCCATTGTATTTGCAAAATAAGGTTCCCTATTAGGCAATTCAAAAACACCTTTTGAACTATGGTGGAAGGAAACTAGTCTAAGGCATGCCGTCTGATTAGTATGCCTAATTCTATTCCCAGCGTAGGAATTATGGTCGTCTAGCATTTATGCGTAGGAATCCGCAGGTCATCTCCACGAGGGAGTGAAGTCGTTGGGCGATCAATGGAGCTATTCTCCCGCCCAAAGAGTATGACTTAAGCCGAGTGTAATGTTGTGTTGGTAGACTGAATGGTTGATTGGTTTGAATGTTTTAAAATGGAAAGACAAATCTTGGGATTTTAGGGTTCGCTCCTTACGTCCCGGAGTAAGTCCCACCTCTTATTTTATAAACTCATGCAGGAACCATTGATAAATGGTCTTTGATGGAGAGGTTATCTTTAAGTGCTCTTTGGAAAATAAAGATGATCGAATAATACTAAACACTTGTTCTCAATTAATCCTACAGGACCCTTGACGTTCATGATCCAAGCCTGGCGTGTGAGGATATCTCGTTAACACGTTGTCAGAATATCTTAACTAAGGATTCTGACTTTTCTGCGTAGTGATTAATATCACACAATCCATTGAAGATCAAAGAGGTGAGGGACTTTACCTTGATGGGGTGAGTTTCCACGAGGATCAGCGATCGGGTTTAGAACTCCATAAAATTTATATGAACAATTAAAGTTGAAGACAATTAATCATAAAAACGATTACCTTGAAGAAATCGGGTGCTTGTAAAGCGAGAATGAAGAATATGGAATATAGATTTAAAAGCGAATGAATATTTATGCTGAAAGATTACAAACTCTTGAACATATTTCTAAAGAACGAATGGAAAGATTAGTAAAGAATGGTATCATTCCAAACTTGGATTTTACTGATCTATGTATGGATTGTATTAAAGGTAAACAAACAAAACACACAAAGAAAGGAGCCACAAAAAGCACACAACTTCTTGAAATAATACACACCGATATATGTGGACCTTTTGATGTCAGTTCTTTTAATAAAGAAAAATATTTAATCACTTTTATTGATGATCTTTCACGTTATGGTTATGTTTATTTGCTACATGAAAAATCTCATGCCAAGTGCCTTAGAAATTTTCATTAATGAAGTTGAAAGGCAATTGGATTAAAATGTGAAAATTGTAAGATCTGACAAAGGTGGTGAATATTATGGAAGTTATGATGGAAAAGGACAACACCCCGGTCCATTTGCTAGGATTTCTATAGTATGGTATGTGATAACATTACGCGTGATACACCACAACAAAATGGTGTATCAAAAAGGCGTAATCGAACTTTGTTAGATATAGTAATAAGTATGTTAAGTACTGTATCTTTACTTATTTTGTTGTGGACTTATGCTATAAAGACTGCCATGTATTTGCAAAATATGGTTCCTAGTAAGGCACCAAAAAATTACCTTTTTAACTATGGACAGAATGAAACCTAGTCTACGCACCTACATGTTTGGGGGTTGCCCCCGCAGAAATTAGCTATTATAATCCACAAGAAAAGAAACTGGATGCAAGAACAATCGCTGGTTATTTACCTGCTATCCAAAAGTCGAAAAGGGTTTAGATTTTATTGTCCTAACCATATATTACAAGGATTATAGAATCTGGGAATGCTAGGTTCATTGAGAATGATGAAGTAAGTGGGAAAGAAACACCCTGAAAAGTGGATATTAAAGAAATGAGGGTACATATTCCTTTAACTTGTGTCCCTAATCAAGCTATATTCTTCCTCCAATTGTTCCTCCAAGACTGAACTGACACAACCCCTCGATGAACAATATGAAGGACAAATTAATGATCCCATTACTCATAATGAAATTGTGATTAATGAACCTGGAGTAAATGAATCATAACCAATATCATTAAGGAAATCTCAAAGAGAAAAGAGATAAGTTATTCCTAATGATTATGTGGTATACCTATACGAGTCAGAAAGTTACTTAGAATTGAAAATGACCCAGTGACATTTTCACAAGCCATGAATGATGTTAATTCTTGTAAATGGTTAGAAGCCATGAAAGATGAGTTAAAGTATATGGTGCAGAATGAAGTCTGGGATTTGTTGAATTACTAGAAGGTCATCGAAAGGTTGGTTGCAAATGGGTCTTTAAGACCAAACGTGACTCCCATGGTAATTTAGAACGTTACAAGGCCAGATTAGTTGCCAAAGGGTTTACTCAGAAAGATGGCGTTAACTATAAGGAGACCTTTTCACATGTCTCTAAAAAAGTAACATTTAGAATTATCATGGCTTTAGTAGCCCATTAAGATTTAGAGTTACATCAAATGGATGTGAAAACTGCCTTTATAAATGGAAATCTAAATGAAGAAGTTTGTATGGATCAACCAATGGGTTTTATAGAAAAAGGAAAGGAACATATGGTGTGTAAACTCAAAAGATCAATATATGGACTTAAACAAGCTTCCCGACAATGGTATCTTAAGTTCAATGATACTATTGTTTCTTTTGGGTTTAAAGAAAACACTATTGATCGATGTATATATATGAAAGTCAGTGGGAGTAAGTTTATATTTCTGATTCTATATGTTGATGATATCTTACTAGAAACTAACGATCTTCATCTCTTATATGAAACAAAGGTTTCTCTCTAATAACTTTGAAATGAAATATATGGGTGAGGCGACCTATGTGATTGGGATAGAGATATTCTGGAATCGATCACAAGGAATGTTAGGTTAGTTTCAAAAATCCTACATAAATAAAGTTTTAGAGAGATTCAGAATGCAGAATTGCTCTTCCTCTCCCGTTCCAATTCAGAAAGGAGACAAATTTAGTCTCATGCAATGTCCACAGAATGATTTGGAACGAAAACAAATGGAAGCAATTCCGTATGCATATGTTGTTAGGAGTCTGGTGTATGCTCGGATTTGTATAAGACCAGATATAAGCTTTGCAGTGGGAATGTTGGGAAGATACCAGAGTAATCCTGGGTTAGATCATTGGAAAGATGCAAAGAAGGTTCTAAGATATTTGCAAGGAACAAAAGAATACATGCTTACGCATAGAGATCCGATCATTCAAGTATCAGGATATTCGTAATTCTGATTATGCTGGTTGTGTAGACACACGAAAGTCCACTTGTGGCTATCTGTATCTTTTAGCATGAGGGGCCATCTCTTGGAAGAGTGTAAAACAGTCAATGATTGCTACATCTACCATGAAAGTTGAATTTGTGGCGTGCTTTAAGGCCATGGTTCAAGCTAAATGGCTGCGGAACTTTATTTCAGGGCTTGGGATTGTCGATGTAAGATAGCCATAGCCTTTGAAATTTTATCGCGATACTCAGTCAGCCTTCTTCAATAATAAGAATAATAAGTATTCCAAAGGTGCTAAGCATATGGAATTGAAATACTTTGCTGTTAAAGAAGAGGTTCAGAAACAAAGAGTGTTAATAGAACATATCATCACCAATCTTATGATTGATGATCCTTTGACAAAAGGGTTACCGCCCAAAACATTTACCGGTCATGTTGAAAGAATAGGCCTCATGTCTAATGATTTATGATTACTAATTTAGTATTAATGTATATTGACACTTGAGCTCATTAAAGTACAAGTTTATGAATTTTTCCTGTTTATACCTTATGTGTATACATAATTTTTATGATGATTGGTAAATAGGACTTACTTTGAACAGATAACATTTGACCAAATACATTCACTTACGAATAATGGTTGGGTACGTAAAGAAGAGAATTAGTATAAGCAGGTACAAGAACTATGTCGATAATTTATTACAACCACCATGACTTCGTTAGCCTATTCTTAATTATGATTTTATGATGATGTCAATGAATGAATGAAAGTAATGCGTGACATGACAAATATTTTATTAAATCATAAAAAAAATCATATGAGTCAAGTGGGAGAATGTAAGAACGCTTTCAAATATTCTTAATCGACTCGTGTGATAATATTAGATTTAATATTATAAATAATTTAATTGCTAGTTTATATTGGCACCGCTGATGGTAGTGGTAGCATTCAAATTCTTTGACTTAATGAACTGCTTATCAAAGGTCCTCTCTCGCCCATAAAAGTTTCTTCTCGAAAATTTCACCATCACAAATCAAGGTCACAAGGGAAAGTTAAGGGTAAAGCGATAAACAACAAGATTATTTCAAGACTCACATTACTGATCCGTGTTAGTTACAATAAATTTTATTTCAAGAGTAAATGCGAATATCATGAAATCTAGTAACAATTCTGATTTCTATGATGTTAATCTGATTGTGTTCTTACGGTACAAATATTACACAAACCTAGAAATCCTTAAAAATAGGTTTACACCACCATGATGGGAGGGGGTTTTGTGGTAAGCCTTTTTCTGCCGGCGGAAGAAAACGACTGTAGGGGAAAAGGCTCGAATTACCCCCTCTAGTAGTGAGCCCATCATCATCCATATCAGAGTTAGCCCACTTGGGTTCTGTCCCCCAACCGACGGCCACTTCCACTGTTCCACATGCCCTTGTTTGTTTACTCAGTCATCTCTTCTTTATCCACAGAAAGGATCTCAATCCAAACTATACTCATCATCTCCTCTCCATTTTTCTTTATCGTCTGTGGTTATGGGTGGAGGTTTTACCTTTTTCTCAGTTGTTGTTGCTGTTGTTCTACTAGTCTTAGCACAATGCATCGGAAAGGGAGCAGGAAATGCCCATCAGGATTACACCCAGTTCCTTCTTGCAAATGGGGCTGCTCGTACGCCTCCAATGGGGTACTCCTTTTCTTCCTTTGATTTAGTTGAGTCCAATTTCGTTGTCTGTTAATTAATGAGTAATGGCAATGGCATACGTAGGTGGAACAGCTGGAATCATTTCGCTTGTAACATTGACGAACAGACCGTCAAAGCCACTGGTAACATCACTCTCCGTTGTTTCATTGTCATTTTAAGTATTGGTTGGAATTCAAAGCTTCAAACTCCAAATTCGTAGCATTTTAAGGTTTTATTGATTTGACTCTATATATACCTTTGACTTCCAGAAAACTTGTTTAAGATTCAATTATTTTATCAATGCGTTTGCCTTACCTGCTTTTCTTATGTCATCAATCCAATTCCTATCCTGTGAACTTTTCCTCTCATGAGGAAATGTAGATGGGAACTTCTCATTAAATTCCAAATGTTTGAGTGGAATTCAACTGTAAGAAAACATAAAGGTCATGTTCAACTCATCTGAGTACAGAGGAGTTCTGGGTTGACTCTGCTGTTCAATTGAAAAGCCAGACGTATATTTACAGTTCAAATGAATAACATCGATTAAAATTCAAATGCATCTGACGGGAAAATCAGTTTTGTGGATGTAAAAGAAGGGAAGTTGACTTGTTACCTCAACTGAAAATTCACTTTTTGGGTTTCAAATTTAATGTTTGACTTCCAATAAGAAGCCAGTTATTCTTAGAAATGAGTTTCCAGAACTTGAACTCAATACGGGGACAGCCCATTTGACTAGCTAGCTCTTTTCAAGAGGATTTAACTTTCTACATGTAGAAACTAAGAGAAGAAGAGTTGGAGGAATGAATTTCTTATCTTTTCCATTGAGTCATCATACATATATATACAGGAATGTTAGGCTATATATTAGGTAAGATGATCTACTCTTCCTAAATGGTTACAACCCTATAAGTAAAGTATCTTAATAAAATACAAACCAATATGTTAACGTATGATACATATTATAACCAAAATGTTAACGTGTGATACATACTATAATACTCCCCTTCAAGTTGGAGTATAGATGTTAATCATGCACAACTTGTTACATATGTAACTAACTCTCTCCACTTAGTGGCCAGGAATATAATTACCCAATTGTCCAATCTCACGTATCCCATGTAAAATCAAACCGAGCCAGATTTTTCTCAAACGAAATGACAATCAATCTCTATGTGTTTAGTTCGTTAATGGAAAACAGGATTAGATGTCATATGAAGGGCAGCCTGCTTGTCACACCAGAGCTTTGCCCGGATTGAGATTTTAATACCGACTTCTGCCAAAAGTTGATGGAGCCACATAATCTCGCATGTAGATTGTGTCATTGCTCTATACTCAGATTCTGCACTAGATCGAGATAACGCCTGCTTACTTCCATGAAACCAGATTCCCTTCAACAAGCCCACACACACCCGGCAAACCTTACGCCTTCCTAGATCCCCGCCTAACTGCATCCGTGAAACACTTAAGTCTATTATGCCCATGATTACTGTATAAAATACCACGTCTCGGGACTCATTTCAAGTAGCATAGAATTTGTTCTACAATTACTTCAATGATCAACCTGGTTGAGAAGACATGTATTGGCTTACAACACTAACAAAGTATGCAATATCAGGGCGTGTTACTATAAGGTAGTTCAGCTTCCCAACCAACCTTCTATACCTCTCAGGGTCTTCAAACAATTCGCCTTCTCTGGTAAGATGTAGGCTTTGTGCCATAGGGACTCCGACATGACTCATCGCACCTTCCGCTGCTTCTGCACACAATAGATCCAACACTACTGGCTATCTTCGGTGATAAAAAAGATTCCACGTTTTCTCTCATAACTCAACACCCAAGAAGTATTTTTCAAAGATTCCTAAGTCCTTTTCAGGTGAATCGCTGCCATGAAGAAAGGATTGAAAGTGAAGATATACCTGCCATATCATTCCCGGTAATGATAATATCATCAGCATACACAACTAACAAGATGATACCTGCTTGAGAATTTCTGTAAAAGACATAATGATCGGATTTGCTCTTATGCATGCCAAATTTCTCAATCACTTCACTAAACTTGCCAAACCATGCATGGAGACTTTGTTTCAAGCCATATAATGATTTTCGGAGACGACAAACTCTACCAATCTCCCCTTGAGCAACAAACCCGGGAGGTTGCTCTATATAAACCTTTTCTGCAAGATCTCCATGAAGAAAGACATTCTTAATGTCAAGTTGATGGAGGTCCCAACCATTAGTGGCTGCTAGAGATATAAACAATCGAATAGAAGTCAGCTTAGCAACTGGGGAAAAGGTATCAGAATAATTCATACCACAAGTCTGGGCATACCCTTTAGCAACAAGATGAGCCTTCAACCTTGCAATGGATCCATTGGGATTAACCTTCACTATAAACATCCATCGACAACCAATGGCTTTCTTTCCAACAGGTAAACGCATCAAGTCCCAAGTGCTATTATCAATCAAGGCATCCATCTCCTCTATCATAGCACTAAGTTAACTAGGATGAGTTAGGGCTTCAGAAACTTTGTTAGGCAATGAAATAGAGTCCAAACGAACAAGAATGGAATAACAAATGGTTATAAGAACAAAAGGAGGAGATTGGATGAGTACATTGGCGTTTACCTTTACGGAGAGCTATAGGAAGGTCATCACTAAGAATTGGATCCAAGGTCAGCAACAATGGAGGGCCTCGAGACTGTGGGTGTAGGCGCCTTGAGCATAAACCCGAGTAATAGAAGGCTTTGTTGGGAGGTGGCGCAGAGCTAGCGTAGACAAGAGTATAAACGAGCAAATCGTTTCATCCTCCCCCGACTATCAGGATCGGGTCGAGAAAATGCGACTTCAAGAAAGGTGAAATCAACAGAAACTAGGTACCTCCAAAGACTAGGACAATAACACCTATACCCCTTCTGAACTTGAGAGTAACCAAGGAAGATACACTTCATTGACTTAGTGTCAAGTTTAGACACATGTGGACGAACATCCCGAATAAAACAAGTACACCAAAACACCTGTTGCTCAATGGGAAACAAAGGTTTATGGGGAAAGAGGGTTTGAAACGGAGTGACCCAATCCAAGATAGAGGAAGACATCCGATTAATTGAAAAACAAGCAGTGGAAATAACATCGGCCCATAAATGTTTGGACATGTGCATTTGAAATAATAGAGCCTGAGCGGTTTCAAGAAAGTGTCTATTTTTTCTTTCAACAACTCCATTATGAGAAGGAGTATCGACACAAGATGTCTGATGAAGGATGCCATTCTGAAGCATGAATGACTAAAATTGTTCAAACATATATTCTTTGGCATTATCACTTCTCAGATTTTGAACATAAGTATGAAGTTGAGTCTTAATTTCAGCACAAAAGGCACGAAAGTGAGAAAATAACTCTAAGCGGTTTTTCATTAAATATAACCAAGTGGTTCATGAATAATTATCAACAAACGTAACAAAATAACAAACCGTTGGGGGACATAATTGGACAAGGGCCCCACACATATGAATTGACTAACTCAAAAGGAGCACCATCTTGTTTATTGACTCTATGACGAGAACTAAGACGATGATGTTTTGGAAATTGACAAGACTCGCAATCTAAGGACGACAAACTCGAAAACTGGAGACACAATTTCTTCAATAGTGGAAGAGAGGGGTGGCTCAATCTACAATGAATCTCAAATGGTGTAGTAACCCCGGAACAGGCAATAGGTCTCGATGTTGCAAGATCAAGAATGTAGAGACCCCTAGACTCACGTCCTCACCAATAATTTGCTTCGTCATAAGCTCTTGGAAGATACAATAATCAGGAAAGAATGAGACACAACATTTAAGAGCTCGAGTTAGTTTGCTTACATATACCAAATTAAAAGAAAAATTAGGTAAACCCATGACGATATGGGGAATATGAGGGGAAAATCGGTGCTCGAAACTAAGAACACAGATTGTGACCCATCCGGCCAAAGTGACTCCGTAGAGAAGGTGAAGATTGTGATTAAAAGGTAGAAAATAGAGTAGAATTACTTGTCATATGATCTCGTGGTCTGCACTAATAACCTATTCGAGGACAAGGGACTAGGCACTTGCTCGTTACCCGATTCGCCAATAGTCGTAATCGGAGTATGGAGACCGTAATGATTCGTTCGTGGAACCCGACTTGTGTCTGCTACTCGAGAATTGAATTGAATGATCAAATACCTCAATAGAGGAGGCGATATGGGCGAACAAAAATCTCTTATTCCGGTTCTGCAGTTTCTTATAGTTTCGTATCACATGTCCAAGCTTACGGCAATAATAACACACAACCACTCTAGAATTAAGCCCTCTAGTGTTACCTTCGGGCCACTATTTATGTATTGTGGCTTTCCTGACTCACCACTGTTTCGACCAACAAGAACATTGCTCATCCGCAGATGATGTATGAGGGGATATTTCGCAGTATTCAACCTAACGCTTTAAAGAAGAAATTTTAGATCGGGATGCACCGCTGGCCTTAAAGATCATACTGAGTCGCACGCAGTAAGTAAGAATTGTTTCTGAATCATTCAAAAGAACAGAGCATGCAGTTAGTAGGAGACAATTAATGTACATTTCTCGCAATTCCGATTTCTACGCCGGAGATCCAACTCACCGTCGATTGATCCGTTGTTTGATGTTTTCTCTATGTTTCTCGTTCAAGTACTAGTATGGAGGCAAAGATTCTTCCGGACGGCGTCGCTTTCGACAACGGAGGCTTCAAGAAATCCAAGCAAGATGGAGGAATGAGAGGGGGTCGAAGATGGTTTACCATTTAGGCAAAATCTTATGAGATCTCGCAGCGGGTGAAGGAGGAAACGCTTCATTACTAAAAAGTAAGGGCGACCGTGGATTCGGTTCAAGAGGAAAGTTTGGGGCTCATTGTTGAAGGGGGTCAATGAATGCTGTAGGAAGAAGGTTTCCGAGCAGATGAGGATGTGAGTGGTGGGAGGAAAGATCCTTTAGCGAAAGCGATCAAACAAGGTCATGCATTTCTATCAGGCGGGCAGGACTGGGAGGGGAAGAAGCATAGCCTTATCTTCCCGAAAGGTAAGGATACAAAGGTGGTCGGGACTTTCTAGCCAATAAATGAAGATTCAGGATCACGATTACAAGAGGGAAAATCAACCTTTCAAGCAGAAACATTCAAACAGATAGAGGTCTTTTACCGGAGGCGCTGAAGCTTCAGAGAAGTCATGCGAACACCATTTAGGTGGATGCGGGAGATCCTAACCCTAGTCTGGCCGTGGGAATGCCAAAACCGCCCCGGTCGGTAGCTAGAAGAAGACTCGACCGATCCCCGACAAGGGAATCGTAATCATGGGCTAAAGGTGGAAGCTAAAAGGAGGATTTAGTGGCTTTTTAAAATGGATCCGATGTCGCTGAGCGATTTTGGAAAAGTTAAACTATGTGATGGAAAGTGGTAGTAACTTCTTCGTAGGGGGAGTTCGAGCTTGAGAGATGGAGGCCATAATCGAAGTTATGTGAAAATAAGAACTGTGAATGAGGTAATGGTCGTGTGGTAGGGTTACCCTTACACTTATGGACCCGTGAGACTCGCGTACGGAGATGGTCAGGGCGCTTTTGAAGGTCGTATAAGAAACAAAGTATTAGAACTAAACCTCACGGGCAAGAACCCGGTCAAAGCAAAGGAGATGGCGAGACCAAGCACAGTAAATATCTTGGTGGGTTCGAGGAGCTACGAGCTGCAAATTTGGTGGGAGTTACCACTGTGGGTTGCAGGGGTGTATCCGTTGAAAATGGAAGCAGGTTGCGGATGCAGAAAGCTGAGGGAGGAAGACGAGTACAACAAAGCGCCGCGGGCAAAGGGCGCACGTCGGGTCAGCTCGCCAAATTCGTAATTTGCTGCGTGGAGGGATGCAGATTTCCATTACCATGTAGCATGTGACCCTCTCGGGCCACGCAAATGCGACACTCAAGACGGCGGCTCAGCTCCTCAAGGTCGGCCCCTCATCTTCCCGACAGGGGTGTGGGGCTATGCTAGGGACTTCAAGCAGAGGTTTCCCTCAAGAGTCAAGGCGAGGGCTGGAGCTCAAATGAAGTCGGGACAAGCCCATCAAAAGGGGACCTCAGCCCCACAGGCCCCACCCCTTTAATCCAGAAATGCCATGTGTCAGTCCGAGTACTCGAAACCGCGAGGCCCGAGATGATTTCAAAGAGACTTCTAAGGCTCCCTCCTCTTTGCTAAAGACGGTCCTGGATAGGGCAAAGGATCCAGATCTCTCCAGCGTCGAAGAGAGGTACTGTCCCCCTTTGATGTTGAACCTTTCTCCTTCTTCTTCTTGTTTAGACCGGATTCCCCCTTTGGAGGAATTCTTTGGTCAGGGGGGCATGGATGAGCTAGAATCACAGGTCTCTGAAGGATCCGACAGTGTGGGGTCTCAGAGTATTGCCCTAACTCCCCTGAAAATTTTGCCGCCCTCTAGCTCGAGACGGTCTCTGTGCCTGGAATTAGTGGCGGTGGAAGAAAGGGATGTTCAGCAACGTGAAGATGGGGAAAAGGAGGACACTAGGGGGGAAGAGTTTATTGCAAAGGAAACTGATTCGTGGGAGGAAAGTTGTCTGGCCAGATTTATCAAGTTCTTAGGCTTCTCAACATTAGGGCACGAAGAGGAAATTCTGAGGTTTATGAAGAGGCTTAACGTAGGGAGGCAAAAGGGTAAAGGAAAAGGGGGTGATAGAACCACAAAGTTTGATAGGGAGATGAAGAAATTTGCATGGAATGTGACGGATACGGCAAGGAAAAGGATGGTTCTAAGGAAGGGGCTTTATTAAGGATCGCTGATGAAGATAAAAATATTTAACTAGGGGGCAATGATGTGGCTAAAAGGAAAGTGATTAAGGCTTTCATCAAGATGCAAAGGGTGGATGTTGTTTGTTTATAGGAAACAAAATTCAAGGAAGTTTCTAGTGGATTGATAAGAATTGCGTGGGTACTTTAGATCGGGCGGCTTTAAGAGCCGTAGGGTGCCTTCTTGGGCATTATATTCTAGGATTCTCGTGGTGTTAAAGTTACTCACTAAGGAGGAAGGTCGCTCATAGTGTCTTCAGAGATTCAAATTCCTTGTTGAAGATCGATTAAGCCAAGGGGTTTATGGTCCCACTGCCTATGGGATTAGGGAACATCTTTGGGACGAACTGGGAGCTATAAAAGGTTTATGGAGTGATCCGTGGTGCATTGGAGGGGACTTCAACATTACAAGATTTCCAAATGAACGGAGTAGGGAAGGTAGAATTACGGGTTCAATGAGCGCTTCGTGTCATGGGATGACTCGAGTTAAGAGATTTTCTAGTTCGTGGTGGTCGGGCCACTTGGAAGGGTGGTTTGCATAATTGCGTAATGGCGATCGGGACAGTTCTAGCCTTTTGAGGAGTGGGATTGGTTTTTCGTGGGACTGTATTGCAGATCCTACTTAGGCCTACCTCTGATCATTTTCCTATTCTACTTAAGGGGGGTCGAAGTTTGTCCAAGAGACCGCCATTCAGATTCGAGAACATGTGGATTAAAGAGGAAGGGTTCAAAGACCTAATCAAGGTCTGGTGGCAAAGTTTTGAGTTTAGAGGGACAAGTAGTTATGTACTGATGGAAAAGCTTAAAGCCATAAAAAATTTGCTCAAAACATGGAACAAAGATGTCTTTGGGAGGGTTGAGGAGAATAAGAAGTCAGCCCTTACAAAGGTGGCAACTTGGGATGCTATTGAAAGCGAAAGACCCCTTTCTCCCAAAGAGCTTGGAACAAGACTGACAGCTATGGAGGACTTTAAGAAATGGTCTTTATTGGAGGAAACTTCATGGAGGCAAAAGTCTAGGGAGATATGGCTGAAGGAGGGGGATAGGAACACTGGTTTCTTCCACATAATGGCCAATTCCCACAAGAGAAGAAATACTATCAAAAGGATTCGGATTGGTGGAGAGTGGCTCGAAGGGGAAGGGGAGGTTAGAACAGGCATCGTGAATGCCTTCAAAGGTTTGCTGTCCGATCTGGGTGTGTGGAGAGCTAGGCCTGAGGGTCTGGATTTTTCCAAAGTTAGATGATCTGTCAGATCTAAGCTGTATGGTTCTTCACCCAAGAAGAAGTTCACACCGCTGCTGTTTAATCTCAAGGGGACAAGGCCCGGCCTAATGGTTTCACCGCGCCTTCCCGGCGCTTTAGTTTGGATTTTGTTAAGATGGACATTATGGATCTCTTCAAGGATTTTCATGAGAGGGGCAGATTTGGGAAAGGTCTAAACTCTACCTTTCTAGTCTTGATTCCAAAAAGAAGGGGGGCAGAGGACTTGAAAGGATTTTAGACCAATTAGTCTGGTTGGTAGTTTATATAAACTGATCGCTAAGGTCCTTGCTAACAGGCTGAAGAAGGTAATGAATGGACTGGTTAACCCGGCTCAAAATGCCTTTGTGAAGGGTAGATAAATCCTGGATGTGTCCTTGATTGCCAACGAGGTCATAGACTCGATGCAAAAGAGGAAGGAAAGGGGGATCCTTTGTAAACTCGATATAGAGAAAGCGTATGACCAGATAAACTGGAGTTTTATCCCGGCACAAAAGATGGGTTTCCTGGGGGGGATAAATGGGTGGGTTGGATAGAGTGGTGCATTTCTACTGCTACTTTCTTTGTTCTGGTTAATAGTCGCCTAGCAGGTTTTTTTGGGAGCTTGAGAGGGTTAAGGCAAGGGGACCCTTTATCGCCATATCTTTTTGTTTTGGGCATGAAATCTCTATTGTTAATGATTGACAAAGCTGTTGAAGGTGGTTATATCTCCGGGTATATTTTTAAGGGGAGAGATAACACAAAGGAAGCAAACCCACACACTTGAGTTTCGGTCGACACACCTTGTCTTCTATGGGCTGACCGATGGTTATTACGACTCACTTATGCTGAATTTTAGTCATTGCTCAAGCACTTCGGGGTTTGAATATCAATTTAGAGAAAACTCTTTGTCATCGTGCAATGTGGTCGATGACGTGAAGGTCGCTGGAAGAAGATAGGCTCTTGCTCACTAAGTATCTTGGCCGCTCTGTGTGCAAAGCATAAGGAGGCTGCAGTGTGGGATGGGGTGGAAGAAAGGTTTCAAGAAGGTCGCTCTTCGAAAAAGACAATATATCTCTAAGTGTTTCAAGACTCACTCTTATCAAAAGTGTCATCTCTAACATGCCCACTTACTTATTGTCTCTCTGGCTCCCTAAGAAAGTCAAGCTTAGACTAGACAAAATTCACCGAGTCTTCCTTTGGGGAGGGGGCTCTCCTGAGAGGAAATTCCATTTGATAAATTGGGATTCCGTTTGTCAGAGTAAAGAGAAAGGAGGTTTGGGCATTCGCAATCTCTCCATTTTTAATAGGGCTCTGCTCGTGAAGTGGTGCTGGAGATTCACGATGGAAGATAGCTCTAAGTGGAGGAGTGTCATCAATATGAAATATGGCTCGAGGATGGGGCGCTGGTTTCCTGACTTTCAGGCCGCTATGGGGTCGGTCTTTGGAAGGAAATTAGCAAAGAAGGTTTGATCCTAAGACATCATTGTTCCGTGAAGATAGGATGGTCTCCATACAGATTTCGGGGGAAGACTCAGGTGTGGTGAAGCTCCACTATGCTCTTCCTTTCCTCGTATCGCTTGACAAGCTCTGGGGCTAGGGCTAAGTGACCTTGGGTGGTTTCGGGTCCTGGAGGATGGAATCCAGCCTTTGAAGGCATTTTCATGATCGGGAATGGGACGAGGTGAAGGCTCTCGCACCGCTAATTTATATCGCCCCAATCTCGATGATTTGGTGGAAAGAGGCAAAAATGGTAGCTTCTTCCGTCAAAACTCGCTTCGACTGCTCAAGGCGGAAGACAAAGCAAATGCCTATAAAGATGTCATGGAACCCTCATCGCTCCCACTACAGCTGTTTCTAAGCTTGGGCAAGAAGATTTTGACCATGGATTAGCTTAAAAAGAGAGGATTCTCCCTGGCTAGCAGGTGCGCTTTATGTGGAAAGGATGAAGAGTCTCTAGAACACTTGTTCATTCACTGCCCAAAGGCTCGGGTGCATGACGCTACTTTTCTCTTTGTCTGAGGGTCAGGGCTCGCCTTTCTAGTGAAAGACCCACGCCGGGTCAATGACCCCCGCGGAAAATGATTCTAAGTTATGGAGGGTGGTCCCTCTTTGTTTGATTTGGGATATTTGGAAAGAGAGGAATAGGGTTGTGTTCGAAGATGAAGACTTTTCCAAGACCAGATTGAAGTCTTGCTTTTTATTTTCTTTCTCTTCTTAGGCTAGCTTGGTTCATGATGTGGAGCACCCTTTTGTTAGAGATATTTTGAGTATTCCCTAGCACCGTCTTAGTGGGCTGTTTCGTTTTTTGCTACTTTGCTTTTGCTCCTTTCCTCGGGCTTCCGCTTACTGACCTCCTTCCGTATACGCCTGTATACCCCTAAGGGCTCCTGTTCCTTCTTGCTATATATATATTCATGTTTATCCATAAAAAGAAAAAATCATACTCAGAAGGGAGGGCGGCTAGGAAGCCCATCACTGCCGTCTTTTCTCGCTGATCTTGTTGAACTCCAACACTGACTAAAGGGCAGAGTACATTCGGGCTTTCATGTCTTTTATACCCACAAATAATTTCAGAAGCGACCGATCTTAGCCGTGAGCGATAAAGGCTCAACACACATCAATGATGCGAGAAATATTTTCTTTTCTAGAATACACAAATTCCAAATAATCCATTAGCTCCTTAACAAACTCACAATGATTAATGAGAGTAAGTACTTTACCATCAATGGAATTACCGATTTGGAGAAAGAGACGAGCATCATCCTCTATCCATCGGTCCTTCAAATCATCAGTAGGAGGGTCCTCAGTAAGGTGACTGGGCATACGAATACTCCTCAAGTAGAGGCGGACTGTTTTACTCAGTTCAAGTACTAGACTGTACGCTGTCCGTGATCTGACATCATCTGACCACTTCTCGAGCGCCGTAATGCACTTCTTATCTATCGATTCACTCATTAGGAAGCCAAGGAAAAACAGGCCGGAAGGGTCTAAGAAGGCGTAGATTCAAAAATCTCGTAGAAACCCAAAATGCGCTACGACAGAAAAAATCACCAAAACAGCGCATCTAGGCATCACCAAATACGAAAATAAAGTAGACCAGAGGTCTTGTCGGGCGCGAATGACACCAAAGGAGAGGCCTGTTTCAATAGTCCTCACGCGTTCCACACTGCGCCGGCGCGTGTGGATATGTCCCGAAATAGTGTGGTAGTGCGTGAGCTCCATGTGCGTGGTTTCCGGTCGTCAGATTTTTCTGGCAAGCTCATCGGCAGTTGACGAAGCTTCTTAGGTCGGCAGTGAGATCCCACTCTTCCTCAAAATGGGTGTTTCAAAAAACACCCCTCACAACTCTCTTGACCACTCCGAAAAACTGCCTAAAAGCAGTCGAAAACTCTCCCAATCTGAGTCCTAGGTTATGGTACCATGTAAAAACTAAGAGAAGAAGAGTTGGAGGAATGAATTCTTGTCTTTTCCGGGCTGAGTCATCATACATATATATATAGAAGGGTTAGGCTATACATTAGGTAAGATGATCTACTTTCCTAAATGGTTACGAATTCAGGCAAGGGAAGAACTTAACAAAATACAAACTATCATGTTAACGTATGATACATTATAACCAATATGTTAACGTATCATACATACTATAACACTACGAATGGTGAACATCTACAAACAATGCATTAACCTTGTAATTCTGCTTTGTTTTTGTCGGGACAGCTGATGCTTTAATTTCCACTGGTTTGGCCGCACTTGATACAAATATGTGAACATTAACATAGTTCAACCTCCTCATAATTGCTATGATTCTTATTTTTTTTGAAGTTCTATACTTGTTCAAGAATGGTCGTTTTTGGCTAGCCATTGAGAAAATTGCTGGCTGCAATTGTTGTGATTTAACATAAAATAATTAAAAAAACACATGAGAATAGTAAAGAATTGAATATGTAATGCTGATGACTTCAGTTCACATGTTCCTACTTGTATTTTCTTGTGTGAAGAAAAGTAGATGATTGCTGGTGAGAGGAAAGAGACCCTGGGGTAAATGGTGGCAAGACATTCAACTTTTCCTTCTGGAATCAAGTCTCTGGTAGATTATGTTCATGCAAGAGGCCTAAAACTCGGCATATACTCAGATGCTGGGTAATCTTTTATAGCTTTTTTTATTTTCTTCACTTTTTTTCCTTCCTTTTCCTACTTTATTTTCCCCTCCTACTTTAGATAACCAAATGGAGCCTCAGAGAAAGACTACATTGACAGTGGGAATTCTTTTACTTTGTGAAAAACACTTAAAGAAATGTATTTTGGTGATCTCCTCAGCAACAGCACATGCAGTCAGACAATGCCAGGCTCTTCGGGGCATGAAGATCAAGATGCAAGAACATTTGCAGAATGGGTTAGTTTCTAATGGATTTGTTATTGTATATGTTATAGTTTCAATCAGTTTTCTATGAGTTTTAGATGAAATTAGAACAGATCTAAAGAGGGGTTCAGCTTGTGTGGGCATTTGGTTCAGGGGGTTGACTACTTAAAGTATGATAACTGTTACAATGATGGTCTCCAGGGGCCCTCAGGATCGGCAATGGCTTTTTTCAATAAACTTTGGTTGTTAATGTTGGAAGATGATAATGAAATATGTTTGTTTTGAGACAGGTATGCAAGAATTAGAGTTCTGCATTACACAAGGTTACAGACCGATACTTTACTCCTCAGAATGAAAAGCTGACTTCCTTTCTTCCTTTTCAATGTGATTCTAGAGTAGATGCAGAAAAATTCAACAATGCTAATGAATAAGGATGGATCAATTGGCTCTGATATAAAGAAGTAAGATACATATCTCTTAGTAATTCATGAATTTTGACAGAGTAATATCTTTCTAGGGGACAAGAGAATCCAACATGGGCTAGTTCAATCTGGTAATACTTGGAGAACTACAGGGACATTAAAGACAACTGATAGGTTCCACTTTTTCATCCTTTGCTTTCAACTGACAATGGTTTAGTAGGAGATTCACCAGACTACTGAGTCAAGGCGCTCACTGAAGTCATTTTTTCTTTCATTATTTCAGTATAACATCAATTGCTGATGCAAACGATATTTGGGGAAGATATGCTGGGCCTGGAGGGTGGAATGGTAACTGAAAATCTTACAACTATTATATGTATTTATATCAAATTATTTGGCCTTGATACAAATCAAAATTGCTAGTTCAATGTATCTTTGTGGGATAGTAAGTAAATTAATTTAAGCCAGGATCACAATAGATCCTGACATGCTGGAAAGGGCAATGAGTGGGATGAGCTTAGAAGAGTAACGCTCTCATTTTAGCATTTGGGCTCTCATGAAAGTGAGTTATCTATCTTGGTCTTTCTTATGTCCATCCTTGTATCTGAAGGAGATATACTCCAAAGCCTTTTTTATGTTACGGTACTCTCTACTCATTGGATGTGATGTCCAATCTGCTAGCAAAGAGACTCTTAGTATCCTTGGAAACAAGGAGGTGATCATGTTAATCAGGATCCACTGGGAATTCAAGGAAGGAAAATACGTTCCAAAGCCGGCTTAGAAGTACATCTTAAGAGCTTGCTTTCGTTCTCTCTCAAATTGGTCCATAAGAAACATATTAAACATTGTTCAGATATATTGGACATTTCAAGAAACTCCATTGCAAAATTGTCCTAGAAGCAGACATCTGATTTCTAGCACTAACTCTTTCTGATACCTGTCATCTTTAATCAAATAATTGGTTCTGATTACTATGAGATAATACTAAATTCACCAACTTCTTGATGTCAAATTATACTTGTTTTTCTTTCTAATTCAGTTATGGTGCAGGTTTGGGCTGGACCATTATCAAGGAAAAGAGTAGCCGTAGTATTGTGGAATAGGAGGCTCTATCTCATACTCATAAATATGGTATGGCAGGAAATTGGTCTATCTCCATCTGATCCTGTCAGTCAGAGACTTGTGGAACAAGTCCTCCTCCTCTCAACACTTGGACTCAATTTCTTACTTTGCATTTTCTTTGAACTCCTTTTTGGCATTTGACTTCTCAGTAACCATACAGTCTGCCACCTCATAATATTACTCCATTAAATCATTGCAATTGCTGAAAACTTTTAGTCCAAAGATCTGTTTCCATGGACAAAAAGTGACCTGTCTTTTGCACCTTTCCTTCACATGAACAAAGATATGGAGTAATGGAGGAACTGCACGTGGTTCATCGATATGCTTTTCTTTCAGATAAATAATCTCCATCAATCATGAATCTTTTATGATCATAAATCATAGAAGGAAAAATTCCTTATACCATATGTGGCCGGATGAATTCTTTCTAACCGAATATATATAATTTAAAGCCATGAGTACTTATTAGACCCAGAGTGGATGGTATCAAAGAGAGAAAAACAATCCCTACAACCACTGGGGAATCAGACAAGTATATGTTTTTGTTACCTCTGCACAAATATCTTACTATCGAGTATCATTTTCCTTGCAGCATTCATTTCCCTCAAGAAGTATGCGTGTCCGATTAACAGCTGATGTTGCTCCCCATGCTTGTAAGATGTATATCCTTACCCCACTCTAAAAGATTAAGGGGATTCTAGAGTACTTATGAATTTTAAGTGTACAACATACTGCCCCAGTTTCAAAGGCAGAGAGTTGAATGATAAAAAAATATTTGCTTGGACTATAGGAACGTTGGTTGAAGGAAAACAGTTGTTCTTCCCTTAATTTTATTTCTTAATGCTTTTTTTGTGATATATAACAATAACACCAATCATTCTCCAATTCCATTTGAAATTAAGAAAGAAAGAGGAGGTTGGTTAAGAAAAAATGATAGGTCTGACTTCAAAGGATAGAGATTTTAAAAAGGCATGAGTGGTGTAATGTTACCTGGTGAGTTGTTAGCTGTGTTGGAGCCTGGTAGTATTGGTGAACAGCTCAACTCAAGTGCTTTGAGGGGCCTGGTTCTGGTGGACATGTTAGTGGAAACATATATTATATAATGCTTATCCAACTTGATGAAGCAAAACACTGGATTTGCTTCTCAATATGATGTGATTGAAACACTAGTATTCACACCTCTTATCTGCTTACCTAATAGCCAAACTAAAGAAAAGATGATCAAAATTTGCTTTCTGAGTTATGGGAAATCAACTTAGTTTCTCTCAGTGTAAATACAGCATTTTCGGGCATGTTAGTAAACCCAAGCATGTTGTTTCTTACTGAGATATTTTGATTCTGTTTGAAGTATTATTTGTTGTGATTATGCTGACACTAAGGGCCTTGGCTAAAAGTGGATGAACAGTCACAGAGGGGCACACCAGCTTTCAAGTAGGCTATTTTATATGTTCTATAAGATGCCATCGTTATTGCATGACATGTCTCTATTTTGGGTGTGCATCTTCATGGAATGCTTCTCTAGGGATGAGATAGGGCTCCAACAGTACCCATGAATTTCAGAATAATGTTCGTATTTTTCAGTTAAATACTCTAAACTTGGTTAGAATCTTGAAAATAGCAGAATGATCTGAGTTTTATGGAAGATCAGAGCATTTAACAGCATTTATGTTTTATGGAATGATTTCTGTTGGCAAGTGACAAGAGGACACAGTAAATTCAGGGAGAAATTGAATATAGAACTTCAGGATACAGGCAACTTGGTTACCACATTCTAGTACTCTTTCATATATTTATATGATTGTGAGTTACAGATTCTTTGAGAGTTTTTACTTTTTCCATTCCTTCTGAAAGTAGGTGTAGTTTTAATTAAACAGAGAGGTCATGTTATCATCTTCTTCTTTTCTCAGCTTTCTTCAAATGTATATAATCTGCTTCCAAAATAGAAAATTCAGCATCTGAAAACATCTCCTTGGTATTGTCGATTAAAGTTTCAAATAAAGGAAAATGTTACCAAATCATTCTCTTCAAGTTACTTGTTCTGCAGATGTGTATAAATCAAGAAAACTTCTGCAGATTACTAAATTAAAAATGGTGACAATATTTCAATTAGTATTGACTGTCATTGCAAGCATTTTGATTGAAACCCATTTAGATTTTATGAGGCAGGTAACAAGAAGTGGAGAGATTGGATCAGGGAAAGAGAGTGACAGCATGCCCTTTTTGTACGTCACCCCTTGGAGATGTTCCTGGTTTGGATTTGGATTTTCCTTGCTGGTGATAGATCCATTACTGCATTTTCCACAAAACAGAAAAAGGGTCCTCAACCCATATGTTTAGGGTTTGGGATGGCAGAAGAGGTCCCCTGATGATAATAAAGCAAAATAATGATTGTCACCTTTAGAAAATGGGATCCCATCATGAAGGTAGGAAGGGAAAGAGGTAAAAAAGAAAGATAACAGATGTTAAGTTACTGTTATAATAAACTATAAAACTATACAT
Source organism: Tetrastigma voinierianum (assembly GCA_016808115.1). NCBI lineage: Eukaryota > Viridiplantae > Streptophyta > Magnoliopsida > Vitales > Vitaceae > Tetrastigma > Tetrastigma voinierianum. The sequence goes on from JAEQBH010002624.1 coordinate 202,113, forward strand.
GTTACTACCGGATTTTTTCGATCAACTGTGAATCCCAAAAATCTTTCGTTAAAACGAAGCATTTGACAAAAGAAAAATGATCAACATCTTGGGGTTATGAGTATCAGTAAATTTTAATTTCCACACCCATTTTTCATACAAAACCCCTTGATTTGATCCAAAGGGCACAAGTCTAATAAAAAAGCCTGAAGAATTAAGATACTCTGCATAGACATAACTCATACCCTATACCCTATACCCTATACCCCCATCCCCAGTCACATTGTACAAATTTAGCATGTGTCAAGTCAAACCTAGCATGCGTAATGGCTTCACTTAAGGTATTTCCTCTTGTCTTGGCTTAATTTTGGGTCGGCTTTGGTCGTCTACTTAATACACAGGGCTAAACCTTAACTTAAGCTAAATGGGCTTTGCCAGCAGTTGTTGTCACTCTTTGAGCAAAAGAAGGAGATGGTCGAAATTGATATGCCTCAATTACATCCGCCCTAGTCAGCAAAATATAAAGAAGCAAGTTAGGTTTACTATAATGCCTCACCCTCCCATACAACTTGCATGAAGAAATTGACATCTAACACACCTCCAATGGCTACAACATAAATTTAACTTTTCTAAAACCCAGAGGGTAGCTTTGTTTTTTTTTTTTGCTTTACTTTTACTCACCATTGGTTACCGGTTCCAATTCTCTTAGGATCACTCAAGAATTTACTCAATTGCTAATGGACGGGTTGGCTCAAAGACCATGGGATAAGGTGCACAAAACCCTCGAGTTTAGTGAGTATATTTTACTTTACTCCTAAATATTCTTTTTAATCCCAAAATACCTTTGATATTTATTTTCTATAGCTCAATCATGTCCTTATCATTAAAAAATGTCAAAGATTGCCAAGCGTCCGTTAAACACCCAACATTGCCGAAGCCAGTTTTGACTGATACTTAAATAAATATCAAAGATATCTTAAACCTAAAAGTTCGGAAATAAGAAACTGACATACAAAACTCTGGGTAGTATTTGTGGCCCGATGATAAAATTATTTGAAGACAAACACGTGCACGTGACAAGGCCATGGCTCATGGAGGCTCACAAACACAAGCAGAGGAATTGTATTGCGGAAGGAGGGGAGTAGTCGTCTGATGCATAGGAAAAGCATGACATCAAAAAAGCTTAGAGGCAGAGTTCCGGACCTACCCGTCTCTATTTTTTTTTGTTGGCTTGTGCATTTTGAATGGCCCCACACTATAACGTCTCCTACCACGTGTCATCATCTCCATGGTGGAGCATCTACACGTGTCAGAATGATACTGGCCCAGTTTGGTAACAGCCACCGCCACTCCCTCAAAACTACCTGGTTACATATAGTTGAAAACCGCCATTTCCAGTCCAAACACTTAAATCAACCCTTCTTCCCCTCTTCACCTGATTCATGGGCAGCACCGATTCTTCCTCCGGCTCCCCTCATCCAAAGCTGCCGCCGGGATTTCGCTTCCACCCCACCGACGAGGAGCTGGTAGTCCACTACCTGAAGAAAAAGGCCGCCGCCGTGCCGTTGCCGGTGACCATCATAACAGACATCGATCTTTACAAGTTCGATCCATGGGAATTACCAAGTAATTCATACTGAATCTTTTTTGTTTCTTTTATGGTCCGTTGTTTAATTAGTACTTGATGATTATAGGTAAGGCCACGTTTGGGGAGCAAGAGTGGTACTTCTTCAGCCCTCGGGACCGGAAATACCCCAACGGAGCACGGCCTAATCGGGCGGCGACTTCCGGGTATTGGAAGGCGACCGGAACTGATAAGCCTATACTGACATCAAATGGAAGTCAGAAGGTGGGAGTAAAGAAAGCATTAGTCTTCTATGGTGGGAAGCCCCCAAAAGGGATCAAGACCAATTGGATCATGCATGAGTATAGACTCATTGATAGCACTTCTTCTAGTACAAAACCTCCTGTTTCAGACATGGGAAACAAGAAAGGGTCTCTCAGGGTATACATATATATATACATATGTTGATCATACTGATAAATATTGGTTTGTAGTCTGAGTTTGTTGTTGTGTTTGTGTTTATGTTTAGCTTGATGATTGGGTGCTGTGCCGGATTTACAAGAAGAACATCTCGCAAAGGCCAATGGACCGGGACAAGGATGATTCCATGGAAGCGCTGCTTTCATCCCCGCCGCCTTCCATGGTCGGCGCCACCGGAGCAAACCATGAGATGTGCAATTATGCAGTGTGGAACATGAAGAGATATCCTTTGAAGGTATATTAATGACAGGACAAGGCATACAAGGGTTGCAAGGCAGGTCCATCTCTCAGCACTGGAATGGGGAGGGATCAATCGGATTGTCGTCGTCGGGAAAATGTTTACATACTGGTCATACCGGCGGCGTCAGCAGTGCTGATCAGATGGATGGAAACAGCTCATTTGTTTCCCTTCTCAATCAGCTTCCCCAGAGTGGTACATTCCATCAAAACACACTTCTGGGATCTCTAGCTGATGGTGCTAATTACAGGCAAACCTACCAGTTTCCCAGCATGAATTGGAACTCATAGTTCGCTTTCTGATCATGATAGATTCAGTATTAATTGTTTTCAGTTTATTTTCAGGACATATATAAATAAATAAATAACATATATATATATATATAGAGAGAGAGAGAGAGGGGGAGATGGATCAGTAGTTGTGCTTTTGTTTATGGATATGTAATTATTTAGTACGAGGAATAATTTATCAAAATACAGATCTTCGAAGAAAAGTTTACAAAATATAATTTGATAAAGTGTTCAAAAATAATCAAAGAATATGAGATATGGAATTTCCAAGAAACAGAGTTGGTTATGAATTGCATTGGATTGAATTTTGTTTGTTTATTTATTTTTGTGATTTTGATTGCATGTATGAGTCCTATTTAAGGCAAGAAATAAAGTTCCTTTCAGATTTTCCCCTACTTTTTTTCAGAGTAACTGTCAAATTATAAACCCCTTTTTAAGGTCTGGCATCAAGTTTCCTTCACTTCTCTCCCTCACAGCTAGTGTGGAAACCACTGTCAAACTGAAATCATTTGAAAGCAGATTCTTTTGTTTCCAAACAGTCATAAGTCCAAATCCAAAATTGGAACCATAAGATATAAAAATATGGCATTAAATCTAAATTATGTGTTTTCTAAATATTCCTCTCCCATCACTCCATCATAAAGGCCATTGAACAGATGCCAACTAAAAATAAACAGCTATCTGTAAACCATGTTAAGAGACATGTGGTATAATAAAAAATATTATTTGATAAGAACTGATTTGGTCTTAAATACAATATGTTGGAATATTGTCAGAAGTGAAAAAGATCAGATGAGAGTTTTTCAAAAGAACATTTTGCAGCAAATCTATGATTTAGTGAAGAGCCAGCGTGAATGCATTGGTAACAATCCAGGTTAGATGTCCAAACACTGGAACCAGTAATCGCAGGATTGAAAGCAGTAATGATTAGATCAGACAGCAACACATGCCCAAGCAAAGATATAGTTATATACATCAATAGTTCTGGCAAAGGTCGATAGAATACGCTCATCTTATCAACTGTTGAATTAATTTTTCCATCCTGTTTTTATAAAAAAACTTTATTAATTCAAACTAACAATATATCGATACAAATTCATTAAAGATTGTATGATAAAAAACAACACCTGACACAGAGTAAGAAACGGTTTAAAACCTACAATTGAGATACTAATTATAATACTACAGTTCGCTTACAATATACTAACGACTATAACTGATTATCATCGCCCGATCGAATACGTTTTCTTCCATCTAAATCATCGGGTGATATACAAATGTAAAACGTCAAAACAGCATTTAATGACATAAACCAATCATGTTACAACAAGACAAATAAATCACGAAAAACAAAATAAAACACGACTTATACGTAGAATAATCCACTGATAAGAATATATCGATAAAGAGGTGCAAATACGTGATTTTACGCCAAAATAACAAAAAAATCGAGAAAGAAAGAGAGCTGGTATAGTGCATGCATGCTTTTTTTTTTTCAAATAAGATCATATAATTTTCAAACATGGAAAGGGCATAATTTTCATATCTTGAAGTGGGGAGACATGGAAAAGCATAAGAGGGGCCACGTATGAGGGTAACAAGTGATGCCATAGTAAGGGTGTGTTTGGGTTGTGGAATATGGGACCATATCATTTATGGAGGAGAATCATACCCTAAAATCCATGTAAACTCAACCCTCCATTAGGTTTCACATTCTGTTTTGGGTGAAAGAGAACAAAATGGCTTTACTGAAGAAATCATATCATTAATACCTCATTTGAAATGCATATTGAGACAATGAAAACCACTTTTATGGTGAGCGTCCTTTCACTTTGGGCTTTTTAGACATTATGTAAAAAAAAATAAAAATTCTTAAATAATATAGGTTTAAAAATATTAATATTGTTTTTGCCAAAGAGACATTTTCTAAAAGTATATTTTTAAAAGATATTTTTAAAAAATTAGAAAATTTTACACAAAAAAATGTCTTTTAAAAAGACACTTTTATAATTTTAAATGTTTTGAATTAATACTTTTTTTGAACATCCACTTTCTATAATTTTAAAATTTTTGAATTTAAGTTAAAAGTAAACCAACACTTTTTAAATTATTCGCTTCAAGCGAAGAAAACTACGTTATATTTGTGATTATTTTTCAACAATATTTTTTAAGCTTTTTTTTAAAATTTTTTATTACTGAAAGTTCCTTTCACTTTGGTCTCACAAAGATACTCATTCCACTTTTAATCAGACTGCCTAAGGCAAATCTGGTTTTACATGACCTATTGTTTGATATTTACCCCTTCAAATTCCATTACATATTTCATTTATATTATATGTATAATAGTAAAAATAAATTTTAAATGCTTATTTAAAATTTTTTTTCTTTCTTTTTTTAAACTAAAAAGTAAATGACTTTTATAAATTATATAAGAATTATGAACTTATATTTTCAACTTAGTTTTAACTTTTAAAAAATATTTGAGATAATAATCTTTAACCTTTTTTAAATATATCTAGCATTGTTTATGAAGAACGTTACCTTTTATATCATCGTTACCATCATTTTCTATTTTTAAAAAATAGAGATTCAAATGCAATTCCAAACCCCATATGTTCTTGTTCTTTTGTTTTTGTTTTAAGAAAAACAATGAAACAAACAAACATGTGTCAAAATTTGTTAAGATGCATAATTAAAGCTGGGTTTAGGATGGCCCCCAAAGGGAGGTGAGCTTAATGTCACAAGCCTAACTTTTCACAGCAACATGGCCTATGTGACGGCCCCAATCGATCCCCGTCAAGGGACCCAACCTTCCACACTACCACCTTCATACTCTATGCCGATTGGTTTCGTTTTGCCTTGGGTTTATCAGGAAAACGGCTTCAGTTTTCGACTAGTTTGCGCAGAATAGGCCAAAACCCTTCTTCATAGTCTAGTCTCATACTAGCAACAAGCTTCCCGTGCTCACCTTGTGCTCACCCGGGTAGGCATGCCTCGACTCCCAAAGTATTAGGATTACTCATAGAGGCTGAAATTGGATTTCAAACTCATTGCTTTGTCTAAAAAATTCAGACTTATAAATTCTTTATTTGTATAGGTCTTCATCAAAAAAATTGTTAGCTTGAAACTCCAAATTCACCCACATGTTTAGCAGCCACACCATCTCAAACCACCTTGGTTGGTAGTTGCAGGTCTTTCATGGCTAGCACACTATGGTATTCCACAGAGGCCAATTGTGCTTAAACCAGTTCGCTTCTTTGAGCAATTAGATTTTGAGTTTATATTTTAAACCCAATTCCTCATGTTGGAAATTTGCAACTTCAACAAGCCTCCCTAGAGAATAAGCAATATCATGGGTTTGATGTGTTATTATTGGTATTGTGAACTTCGCTTGGCATCACAAACAACATTGTGCAGGCTAGGAAAGCATTAATGATATGTTTGGTTCCTTTTTTTTTATTTGAAACTGTTCCATGTTTGGTTCCTGTTTTTTATTTGAAACTGTTTTTAAGAGTGGTTTTTGAAAATTCAGATAATGTTATTTTAGGGGCATATTTGGTTCATATTTTTTAAAACTGTTTTCTGTTCTAAAAAATGAAGAGAATAAGGAAAACAGTGAAAACACATTTAATTCACAGTTTTTTCTGTTATGAAAAACATAGAAAACACTAAATTCATATAACAAGAACAATTTTCAGAAAACACTAAAATGGTATTTTTTGTGTTTTTAAAAATTGTTCTTAAGAACAGTTTTCAAAACCAGCAACCAAACAAGTTTGGCTTAAAATCGCTCTTAATATTCACTTAAATATCATGCTTTTCAAAACAAAACAAAACAAAATTGAAAACCAAACATGTTCTTCATGTTTTTCTTGTTCTCCTTGTTTTTTAAAACAAAAAATAGTTTTCAAAAACTGTAACGAAACAAGCCCTAAGGCTCTATATTTTGCATTTATATAGAGCACAAAATAACCAAACTTCTAAGCCATCACTTGGCATTCTAGAGCAGAAAAGGAACCATTTTAGTAGAAGTAGCAAAGTGTTTGGAAGGTAATAGGAAACAAAAAAGTATACATCGTAGATTATATATATATATATATATATATATATATATATATATATATATATTTTTTTTTTTTTTTTATGGATTAAAAAATGTATACATATTAGATTATGCTTTTACAGTCAACCTCATGAACATAGGCAGACATGGATAGGGCTCTATATCAATTCAGGTCGGTAAGACAAGATGAGTTGATTGGAATTATTAATCATAAGATTTCTTGAGCTTTCTTCTTGGATAAGGCTTGTGTACCATAGCAAATATAAGCCTTTTCCCCTCTCAGGAAATAAACAGCTCAAGATCCATGGACTAATCTAGGATGAGCAAGAAAGTATTGTTCACGGCTTCCTCAATCCTAAGTTTCAATAGTAAAAAGTCATTTTTTTCACACTAAAAATAGATTCACCAACACACTATGGGCAACTGTTGTAAACATCATCATCAGAAATATAGCAAGAAAATCAGTGATCGTGTCTTAAATTAGCCAAGCCAAGGACTACAAAACCAAGCAAGTTTGTCTTAAGCTTCACTGAAATGTTTGCCCTGAATCGATAACACTGCATGAAAAGGCCTAAAGGCTAAACCTGTTGATTTATTGACAAGATAATTAGGGAACAATAAGTCAATAGTCAAAAGAAAATTTTGCTAAACATGTCAATATTCATCTAAATAGATTTAATATACATTTTATAGACATAAAATTTAGATAAATGAAACTGTTATTTATCAAGAGATCACAAAAGACAAGATCATAGGGAATTTTATGATATTTGAATCAGGTAATTAGCTAAAGTTATAAAATAGGCATTAAATAAAACAAGAAAATCAAGCAGTGTAACCTTTCCAAGGAACAGGAGGACAAGCAATGAAAATGTTTAAGCCCTAGAGGAACTAAAAGCTAACTCTCTCCTACAGTGTGGCAAAAATATTTTCATGAAACAGATGATATCAGACCATTCTCATGACTTCTCAGTCACCAAACAATTTCTTCCAAAGATACAATCACAAAAAAGTTTGACAATGTGGACTTCGGGTTCAATAGCTTGATTAAGTTTCATCGACAATCAACAAGTAAAAGATTTATATTCCTTCCCCACCTTTACCACTCAACCACCAACTTAGAAAGAAACATTTGATATTAGCTCTCTTAAGAAGACAAATGAGAGTTTTCATGGCAACCAAAAACAGAGAGAGAGGGAGAGAGAGAGAGAAGATCCCTTGTCTTACACACCTAGAGCTTTGAAAGAAGCCTAAATGAGTGCCTTAACGGGAACTAAAAAACCTTATAGAAGAAATGAACCACCACACCCTTCCTTCCTTTATTTTTTCAATAACTAAGAGCAAGAAATCTTGGTTAACATGATCATAAACTTTCTCAATATTAAACTTGCCAAGAAAATCACGATTACTGTTTATATCAATGAATCAATGCTTTCCTTAACAGAAAGCATTACATCTAAGATTTGTCTTCTCTCCAAAAAGGCATTTTGGGAACTAGACGCCGTCTTCCCTGCCAACAATTTGCAAAGGCTACCCACCAAGCTCATCTCTAAATACTTAAGATCTTTTGCTTCCCCTTTCTTAAGAATTAAAAGAGAAAAGTTGTATTCACATTCTTAACAAATCTATTCTACTCAATGAAGTCCTATAAACCTACAATCTGTTCTTTCACAAAATTCCAATTGAAAAGTCAGAAAGCAATAGAAAAGTTATTAAGGCTTGGTGCTTTGTCTCCATTCAGACCTGGGAGTGCTGTAAACACCTATTTGTTAGAGAAAAGGGCCTTAAGTGTCTGCATCTTGAACGCCTAACGCATCAAAAGACAACCTGCAAATGTGTGGTCTCTGGTCCCCTAATTCAACCAAGAGAAGCTGTGAAAGCTCAAATTGATTCTCTTAATCTCATATTTCGTTTCAGAAACCAGGTTCACTAATTGTAATCTTCGCTAGGAAATTCCTTCTCCTACAAGCATTTTACCATTTTGACAAATGTAACAAGGCCTTTTCTTGGAGAAAATGGTATATTTTGCTTATGAAGTAGAGGTGTTGCATTTTTTCTCAATAGATTTCAAAGACTATATAAATGGGACATCAAGGCTTAGAGTGATTTGCATGCTTTTATGGTTGAAAATGAATTTGATCCTTCTACCCCTCGGTGGATATAGAAAATTATGTAGTACAATAAAAGTAGGTTTTCTTGATAAGCTTGATTATTGCAACTCACTATGATCATTATGCTAGATTGATCTGGGTGATTTTGCATGTTATTGCATGTAATTTGGGTTCTATATGAAGATTTTGAACTATATACCAAACAACAAAGAGTACCAAGACATTATTTATATTGATTAAAAATAAACCAAAACCTCAGCCATATATTATTTAGTTTCTTTTTTCTTTTTGAGAAGTATATTTTTGTGATTCACAATCAACTTCAAGAGCATTAACTATTCATCTTGATTGAAGAACATGTTTCTGTAGATGAAGTCTCCCCACAAATCTTCAAGGATAAATGCATCAGCAGCCTTTCTTGACATAACCATCCATTCCTAACAACATGAATAGTCTTTGTCGTATTCTTATTTATTGCATTTCAGCTATCAATATTAGTTTTTATCGTTTCAAATGGTAAACAAGAGTAGCAATCACAAAGAAAAATGACCAGGAATAGAGATTATTCATATAGAAGGAGAAACAATTAAAACCCAAAAATCCTCCGCGCATTCCTTTTTCTTCCATTTCGAGATAGGATAATTTGTGAATCATCATCATCTACTTGGGAAATTGTGTTGTTAAATTTGATATGATGCCACAAACCGTCAAGAACAGATGCCATAGAAACCTCCATGAAAATGATTTAAGAATCCCATAATACATTAGCATTGTGTTGATGGTGTGTTTTATTATTGATATTGCATTTGGTACTTACCTTCAAATAATTGCGTCTATCAATTTGAAGTACTTAAATTTCATCTGAAAATGGTAGTAAGGATAACAATCACAAAAATAATTTGGAACAGATATTATACAAATGGAAGGAAAAAAAACCCATGATCCCCATATATCAGCTACACATGATTGTACTTGCACAGTTGTAATTTGAGAAATTAAAATTTGCAACCGAAAAATCTACTTCCACAAGCAGCATCTGTTCATCTTAATCGACCAAAAACGGTCCATAAAATCTCTCTCGCAAACCCTCAACAACAGATTCAATATGAACCATATCAATACGACCTAATTCCTTTCCGTCAATCGAATTCACATTTAATTCCCAAACAAGATAAAATATGAAACAGAAATGCAAAAAGATTTAGGTTCAAGCACTACCTTTGATTCAAACGCGGATGACAAGATTGATAAAACGAGGAATGGAATTTGATACCATAGAAATTAAATTGCAAAAATTTTGAGGACGAAGAAACAGAGAAATGCGAAGAAGATGAGAAGGAATAGATAATCGACGAAGACGAAGAACGGCGTGGATCCATGGTGGTTCTTCTTTTGGATCTGTATGACTTCGATCTTGGCCATTGGATTCGAATCAAATGTTGGGTGCAAGAAGATCTGAAGACGCTGAGGAGAAGCGGCTCAACTCGGATTTTCGACAAGGCTAACCTCCCATGAGCTAACCATTATTTTAAAATTTCGAAAATTGGTGAAAAAAAAAGAAGTGAAAATAACAAATAACTTACCATATAAATATAAATCGTTAAATGTTTAAATAGGAAACAACATAATGGAAAAAGATGGTCCTGAGATAGATTTATTAGATTAAAATAAAGAGTTTATCATACAAAAATATAAATAAATGAATATATATATTATTTATTTTAACTCATAGTCTATAATTGATAATTTATTATTATAATAACAATGTTTATGTATAAAAACTCATATAATATTTTTATTTTTATTCTTAGGAAATCGTAAAGTTAAAAGTCATTTTAATCATAAAAAAAGTTAAAATAATAATAATAACAATTTTAGTCTCGGCTTTAGTTTACTTTCTCAATTTTAATTTGATTTTTGTTTATAATTAAATATTTTTAGTTATGATATAATAAGCACTCTCCATTTTAATTTATTATAAAAACGTCTTTTTAATTAGTTTTTTTTTATAATTAAACACTTTATTATAATATAATAATTTATGTCGTTGAATATTATATTTGGGACCCTCCCGTCCTAAACTTTGATCAACTAAGTTAGACATCTCGACCGTTGGTTACTGTTATTTATATTAAACAAGTACAAATATCACATATGCATCTCCAACTCCAGGTCTAGGCCGATCAGCCCATAATGAAAAGGCCCATGATCATGGGTAGGCCAAAGACCCAGTTAACCTATTGACGAGTTAGAGCGGGCCAAACTTTACTTATTTCTTAAGTCCAATGGCCCAACCCATATACCAATGTACGTATGGGCCAGGCCAACCTTTAAATATACATTTAGGAAATGGATCAAACTCTTCTCCTCAAAGTTAAAACAACTGATCCAAATCCAATTAGTTATACAAACTTTTGATAATATGATTAACTCATGTATTATAAATAAATAAATAAATATATATATATATATATATATATATATATATATATATATATATATATATATATATATATATATATATATATATATATATATATATATATATATTAGAAATGAGTAATATTAATGAAATATTTCATAAAAGAACCCACTTTAACCTTAATTATACGGTTACAAAATTTGTTATCTGAATAAAACCGGGCCAACTTGACCCTACTTGTTTTGACCCGTGGCCCATATAGGTTTGGCGTGGGTTAGTCCGATTGACTTGAAATTTTTATTTTATTTTTTTAAGTAACTAGCTTAATAATTAAGATTTTCAAAGATTTACTTATAAAATTTAATATTTTTGCTATCTCTTTTATAGCATAGGGGTTTTTAAAATAATTATTATTATAATATATTAAATTTTAATTTTTAACTATTTTATTTTTAATTTCTAAACGCATCTTTTAAATATAATTTATACGTATAATTTAATATTTAAAAAAATCTTGCATTTTAAAAATTTACGGAATCCATTTGAATTAAATAAATTATAGTTTTAATACAGTTACATTTTTTATTTATCTCTATTAATCATATTTTAAATATTTATAATTTTGCTTTTTTTATTTATCATTAAATTTAATTTAGCCAACTAAATTATCAATATATTTTAAATAATCCTTATTACTTAAACCACAGTTAATAACAAAATTATTTATTTTAAATAATTAACAAAATTATTCACAAATTCCTTTCCTAATACGACTATATCTTTTGGAAGAAATAAATTTTTAAAAAAATATGATATTTCATTATTATACGGTTGAGATGCATTTTTGGAAAAAATATTTTTTTATTTCAAATATAAATGAAATTTATGTTGTTAATATTCTAAATTAATTAATAGATGATGATAACTCAACCACCATCGAAAATGTACATATTTCTAATGTGTAATCACATGTTATTATTGTATATAATAAGAATGAGGATGAAGATTGTGCATGATACGAGATTTCATTCGATACTTTGAAATTGTTTTTAAATATGCGATAAGTCATATTTATCGTTTCGATACTATTTAAATAAGCAGCTTGATACTTGATTATAAGAGTGCTCTAATATTATTTATTTATTTAAGCTTGCTTTACTATTATTATATCATAAAACTCAATCATTTTATATATTAATTATTATATATTTCAGATATTATTTATTTTTATTAAAAACGACACTCAGAAATTAATTTTTTAACATTTTTGGGCGCTTTTGTCCATTTTGGTCAAGTGAACCTATACGACGGTCATCAGTACCACTTAAAGCACAATTGATATATTAACCAACCAATTTCGACTCATAACCCTGAATTGGCCAACTAAATCTATCGAATCGACACGTTTATATATATATAACTAGTGGACAGGGTTTAAGAGGCCCACAGACCAGGCCCAAATGAAACCTACCTCCAAGCCTTTCTAAGAGAGACTTGGGCAAAGCTTTAACCTGTTGGGTTGGGTTGGCTTGAAAGAGACATTTTGGAGGTGTTTTTTTTTGTTTTTTTGAGATATTTTGGAGATGTTTAATATCACATAATTGCCTATGTTTATATATCTTTTAAAAATGATCAACAGTCTTAGTGATAATTTTGTTTGATTTAATAGATAAACATAGTGAATATTATCAAAAATGATTTTGCTTTTAATTCAAAATCACCTTAAGCAAAAAACAGATTTATTTGGGAAACAAAAACCAATTTTTGAGGTAAATAATAATATATGTTTGAAATGAGATACATACTTTTTTATATGTTTGACTTTTTCTATTTTTAATGCGATGAATCGGAAATTTAAGTAAATAGATTTTGGAATAGTGGTTGATTTTTTTTTTTTTTCATCCAAAAGAGGTTTCTAGTATCACTATCATTGCTGAAGTGATTTATAAAATTAATTTAAATAATTTTTTATTTTAGTATTTTTAATATATAATAACGCTTCATCATATCTACCTCATGCGATGTTTTTAACATTTTAAAAGACAGAGCATGTAAATAGAAATGAGTCTCCGATTTGAAACAATTTATTATATTTATAACTCAAAAAGCTGCTTAACTATAAAAAATATAATAATAATTATATACTTTTTAATAAAATCAAGAATATTAAAATAATAATATTACAACTGTTTGTACATATGTACTTATTTTAATATAATAAATTTTTTGAAAATTTGCTCTTAAAAGTTTCAATGTAAATAATTTACTATCTTATAATTAAAATATATTAAAAAATTCAAAAATTCCAAACAAAGGTCGATTAGATATAAAAGTTTCGCATACCTGGCTTCTTGTTACATTCAATCTATAAGAATATTGTATCAAGATTGGGTTAAGGGCGATTTATCCCACTCCATTGCCATCCTTAAACATTTTCGTTTCTACATTTGTCTCTTTTTTTTTTTCCTTAAAATGATTTTTTTTTTATAATTATTGACATTGTAGGGCATGTTATTAGTTATTACAAGACTTCCCACTCCTTACTCACTTAAACCAAAACTTGAGAGAGGCTTTTTTCTCAAAATGATTTAGAAAAAAAGAAACATAAAATACCAAATTCATATAATCTAATTTCTTTTATAACTAAATATTTTAGCGATAATATAATAAATCACTTTGCTCGAATTCAAAATCCTTCCCTTTCTTATACGTTGTATTGTTTAAATATTAAATGCTGCACCTAATGAGCTATGAGCCCTATAAACCCTCTATCAAATTCATACAATCTAATTATCAAAATCCTAATTTCTACCAATTCTCGTAATCGTTGACAAACTCACTGGCCATGCCTCCAATTACGACATACTTGCCGAAATGAGTCCACGCATACCAGACGCAAAGACGCTGGCGCAACGCTATTTTTTGTTTACCGATAAACCATCGCTTGAAGATTTCTTCTTTCGGCACGAAATAACGACGCATTGCCGAACAGATGTAAAATTTAGTTAAACAGAGGTCGACTTAAACGAAATACCATGGAATAACGTTTCGCCAGAACGATTCCTCAACGAAGTAGTCATTTAGCAACCCGAATGACCGCTAACCTCGATCACGATACTCCGTATCGGGCCACTAATTCCCATCTCCGCAGTTCGCACTGCGGAGCTTTCATTTTCAAACTCATAACCGGCGCGAACCACGCGCTTCTTTCTTCTTCATCCGGGCAAACATGAATCATTCAGCACGAGCAAAAAGTTACTCATTCTTTGCTTCTGAGTAATTGGAAAACCTTTGATGTGTGTAAAATTTAAGGGACATCTTCCTCAATTTATGTGATGTTTTTAACCCATTATCGCATCGAAACGCACAAGTTCGCGCTTCGCGATTCGACGTTCACTACAAGATATCTATACACTCAACCACACCTTTAAACTCAGGATGTGACAAATCAATGATCCGTCAAATCATCCGTAACCCGACGTAGCCTTTTTATAAGCACTCAACTTCTTCACTTTTTAACCCCTGCCGATGCGACAAATCATCAATCATATGTCAAATCATCCAGAACCCGATGTAGCTTTTTCAACTCGCGTGATTTAATAAATCGCCAAATACACGTCAAATAATCCAGAACCCTACTTAAACTTTATAACCCTACACCACAGCCAATCGATACGTTAAATCACCAAGATGACATTTTTTATAAACTCTAAAGATGATTTGGAGAACGCTGAAAATTATTTTTCATTATTTTTATAAGAAATACACAATTTTAAAGAATTAATATTTCAGAACCCAATAAAAGTTCAATCCATCAAATTATTAATTCAAATATTTATATTTATTTATCAATTAATTAAATATTTATGGCCATTTTTATTTTTAATTAATCTTTATATTTATTTTAAATTTTAATTAAATTTATTTATTTAAATCAATTTTATACAGATTGAAATGATATAAACTAGAATTAATATGATACTTAATGAATTATTATTGTAATAGAAATGCAAAATTGGAATGTATTTGCAGATATACGAACTTCAGACGCCATCATTTAGATGCTTTTAACCAAATTCAAAGATCTGCTCAAAACGCTGACAAGGCTTAATCACAAGATTAATACATATATTTTCATGAGCGGTCCCAACATGCAGCGAATTGTGAGGTGTTGCATGGCTGTATAATTTTGACCACTTCATACAATCCAAATGCGACTTCTTTGACAAATTACAAATGATAAATCATACAAGATACTTATTTCATTGAAAGATTAAAATATAACTTTAATTTAAAGCAAACTTTACGTTATTTATAGCATGAAAGAGACAGCATTGAAATGTAAACCCGTCAATACCACATGTCACGGCTTATTCCAAATCGATGGATTTGATTTTTGCTTAAGTAGGGTATGACGCAATAAACCATTTTTCATGTTTCACGTGCCTCTGCAAAATCATATTACATTATTTTAATTGGATTTTAATAGGGGGACACAAGTGATGATGGTCCATTAATTGAGATAATTGAGGTCCATTAACCAGTCTTGTATTAAGAATAATTAAATATAAATCGAATGTGTTTCGAGTTTATTCACGTATTAGGGGGATAAATTCATCAATTTACATTGAAATCGAGCTTTCGACTCATTTCTTATACACGCAAAGGGTTTTCTTTCTTGTGAGCTCATATACAAGTTATAATGATTTAACATATAAACCTATAAGAAACTTTATCTGCTTTTTTATATGGGACAATATCTTTTAAAACTATTTTTTTAACATCAGCCATATTTATAATAATATCAAAGCCTTGTAACATGGGGTGTGATTTTGATTAGGCTATCTAACTACACCCTCAAATAAATTTGGAAGAGAGAGAGAGAGAGAGAGAGAGGGTCAAGGCAGTGGACCAATAATGTGCAACCCCTAGTTCAAACTTCTTCAAGGTCACGACGCCATTAAATTTGGCGTGCCATCCGTAGCAGCCCATTCCTGACAGCAGCCACCTTGTTTTCACATTCAAATTCTCCACTTATGAGTTGTTTTGATTGATAAGTTTGAAATTAATTTTGTTGCATTGCGGATTTCTGAGTCACTTTCTGCATTTTTCGGATACTCTTATATTTCTACGGTAAACGACCCAGTATATTTCCAATGGCCTTAAAAGAGATTCAAATTGATGACTATTAGAAAGTAAACTTAGTATCGAACCAATTGATCTTATGCTTTAAGATGTGCTTATATGTTTTTCTTTTTTAGATATTTGTAAAAGCTTTTTGTTTTGAGTACAGGGAATATAGATTTCAATGTAATTAGTTTTCATTAATTTTTTTTGACAATTATATATATCAAGTTAAATATAAGAACTATTTCACTGGTATTTCGACTGCGCCCTTCATCTTTCCTGTATTTCTCGTTTTTATAAAATTTTTAATATTCTGAAGAACTGAGTTAGACTTACGGACAAGTTTTCATTGAATTCAAATAATCCAATAATGATCTTTTATTAATTAACTCAGGATAAATGTACCAAAAAAAAATTAGAGTATTTTAGTTTTAGTTAGAATACTGATTCACGCAATGATAGTGGCTAGGTACACTTATGACTCTTCCATAGAACCAATATTGATAAAGTACAAATATGAACTGATGTGGCGAATAGATCTCACATTATATGAATGATAAGCCTTTTTTTTTTTTTTAAAAATAATTTTTACTGATTCTAAGAATGATACACGATGTAAACATATAATAATTAAAATATGTAAAACCATCAATAATGAAACAATAAAAAGATTCAAAGTCACATATTTGATAGCTAGATTTATACATTCGATATTACTATCAGACTGTAATGTCTTGATTCCGGGGCTTTCAGAACATATTGATGATTATTTATTTGATTTATTGTCTCTGATCGTATATACTTTGCTTGTTCAAATCACTCAAATACAAATAAACGTTGATGAAAACCAAATCGTCATATTGAGACGATACAACCACCCACCGCACTAAGGCGACAATAATCATACACACACAAAGGCGATAACAATCATAGACGCACCATGACGATGACTAAATCAAGAAAAAAATGTTAGATTAAATACACAAGAAACAAGATTAAATACACAAGAATAAACATATAGATGTGATTTTTATTAGTGTTACACCAAATACAGAATAAAACCACATAACCCTAGAATCATGCATACTAATCAAAGATCAAATAAGCCAATATCAGTATAACATACCAATCCACGCAATTGCACAACGCAAAGAACGTTTCTCTCTCAAGTATGGAGGCTGGGTTGTCTTTCCTGATCAGAACCTTAAGCAATGATAATGCCTCTCAATGGGCCGCAGATAACGGTCAGAGGTTTTAAACCCGGGACCCCCCGCTCAATTGCATCGTCCCTTAATGTCATCACCCATCAAAACAACATTAAGCAAACAGCAAAACCACACATTCCATATTTTATAATTAATGAAATAATTATATAATTATTTCGGTGAACTTAATTCAACTCGGGAATGTATCACTAACTTTATCGGGCATCGATCACAAGACAATCATAACTAAAATTTAACACTGGTCGCCACCAATAAAAGGAAATCTAACAATCTCCCCACTCGGGCTGCAAGTGTTACCGAATATACACATCAATACTAAAGTCGCGCAAATATACACCGGCCCAATCACGTAAATACTTTTAAACAATCCGGTCCATTAATCAGACTAGAACGGGATCAAAGCGCATTTATTACATTCATGCACGGACCTATCTTTGTCAACAAACAAAGACAATCAATGACATAGATCAACATGTGTGTGGCTTGGAGATTACATATAAAATGTGATCTATAGTATGCCTATCTCCAAAAAGGTTCTCTTTATGACTCAAATGAGTCTAGTATCATATTTTCAATACCACATGCTAAACAAAGAAGAGAAAATCAAGTGACATCACAACAAGAGTAGTCGGAAACATAACATAAAATGCATTAAATAATCATAAAGACGTGACGTATATTATAAAATGAAATAACTATAAATAATAATCAAGATAATTACACATAAAACCAAATGAACTCCCACTATCTTCCTGGTATATCGCCTTCAGGACTAAGTATTAACGACCGAAAGCAACATGCTCATGAAACAATCTTGTAGGTGGCAAGCCTTGCGAGTGGGTCTCGCAATCATGGAGTTCGTACTAATATGCTCAATCGACACTGACCACTCGAACTCTTTCTTTACAAATTTAAACTTAATGTCAATGTGCTTTGATTTTGATGAACTCCGGTTGTTTTTAGAATATAACTCTGCAGCTTTATTATCACAATTAATCCTAAGCGGCTTGTTAATGCCTTCAATAATCTGAAGTCCCGTGATGTGTTTCAAGCCATATTCCTGGATTAGTTGCCTCATGTGCCATAAATCTCACCCATGGTCAAGAGGCTACTAAAGGGTCCGTTCGACACTTCCACGAATGCACCCTCTCCGCCAACACGTAAGACGTAGCCTCGAGGTCGATTCTCGCATCTTGACATCATGCAAAGTCTCGCATCCGAAAATCTAATAACCTCCGTGATGATCGATCGCCAATATGTGAGCATACGATCCGCTCAAGATACCTCATCACTGCTTAGTCAGTTTCCTGATCCATACCAGATTACCGAGATATTTTCCTAACATTCCCACAATGTACGCATATCCTCGGACGCTGCACAATAATTACAGATACATAGCACTCCCTATTGCAGACGAATAAGGGTAGTTCTCCATTTCTTTTCTCTCAAGTTCAATTCTCAGTATCAATCTAAGCTGAATTTATCACCCTTGCCACGTATGTATCACCCGGTGCACAATTTGCATATTAAACCTTTCGCTAATCTTATTGATATAGGCCTTTGAGATAAGCCAAGTATACATCTTTGAACGATCCCTATGGTTTTGTATACCCAAAACATAAGGACGATCACCGTCTTTCATTTCAAATGACCGGATAAGAACCTTTGGTGTCATGCAATAGACCTACATCATTGTTGCTAGTTAATGTCATCCTGAGCACCAATATAACAAACTTGCTCTCACCGAACTTAAGATATATGCAATCGATCGTGTTCTCCTTGAAAACCATATGAAGAAATCACCTTATCAAATTTCCTGCATCATTGACCTTATGCCCGCTTTAAACCATAAATGGACTTCTCGAGTCTACATACTAGAAGTGCTAGTTTCTAACTGCTTCTCTCACAGACTTACGTATATGGGCTTTCATCAATGTCTCCATCGAGGAAAGCCGTCTCACGTCCACTGTGCGTACTCTAGGATCACAATGAGCTACAAATGCCATTATAATTCTGAATGAGTCTTTCGTCGAAACTGATTAAAAGGTCTCCTTATAATCTATGCCTTCCTTTTGGGTAAAGCCCTTTATCGACTAGGCGTGCCTTTATATCTCTCGACATCAAGCCAATCCCGCTGCCTTGAATATCCATTTACAAACTTCACTGTTTTATACCTTTAGGCAATTCGACGAGATCCCAAACGCCATTATCTTTCATGGACTTTTATTTCCTCTTGCATATCGCAATCCACTTTTCTCAATTGGGGTTGTTTGCTTGATTGACAGACGAGGATCGCCCTCCTCCAACTCAGATCAACCCATGCTCCTCAAGAAAGACTGCAGGTCATCCTCAAATTGCCTTTCTCCTTTCTCTATGGACCGCCTTAATGGCACTTCAGGTTCTTCCACTATTTCTTGATGTGGTTCCTCAAATCTAGTGGGTGGAGCCTCCAATTGTATTGGAAGTTGCACAGGAATGTCATCATTTGCCACAACACTTGGCACAATAATAGGAATGGGTACCTGATTGTCACCAATAGCTTCAATAGTAGTTGTGGTTGGAGCATTTACATACTCCTCCTCAAAAATGACCTCCTTAACTTGAGTGCTCCCACTATCTCACAAACTGCATTACCCATCTCAAAGAAGGACCTGCTTGAAGGGTCATAAAACTTAGACCCTTTAGACCTCTCAGGGTATTCCACAAAATAACAAATCTAATGGGCCCTGAGTCCGCTTCTTTCATCGGGCCTATAAGGCCTCGCTTCACTGACAACCCGCACGCGCATGTCTAATACTAGGCTTTACCCGTCCATAACTCATACGGGTTTTATAATCGCTGTATTGGGAACTCTATTGAGTATATAAACTCATGTCTTAATGCTTCACCCCATAATGAATTGTGTAGAGAAGAATGACTAATCATACTTTACCATGTCTTTAAGGGTTCTATTGCGTTTCTCGCCACACCATTTCGACTGAGTTCCGTGCATGGTGTAATGGGGCATAATACCGCATTCGTAAAGGTATTTGGTAAAAGGCCCCGGTCGTTGTTCACCCGACCCATCATATCTACCGTGAATATTCCCCCTTCATGGTCGATTTGACTCGCTTTGTTCTTTCTTGCCTAGCCGATTTTCAACCTCGCTTTGAAAATTTTGAACACTTCTAGTGCTTCAGGTTTTTCATGTATTAGGTACAAATAACCATATCGTGAGTAATCGTCTATAAATGTGATAAAGTATGTGTGCCCATTCCAAGAAGTTGTAGGGAATGGTCCACATATATCCGTATGTATCAACTCTAAGACGTTACTACACCGATTGCACTCCGCTCTTTTTCATACCATTCCCTTTAATGCACCCACATATGTCAAAATCGACATGTCAAGTAATCAAGAATTCAGTTATTAGCGCCTTCACCGTTGTTTGGAAATATGTCCCATACGCTTACGCCATAACATCGAGGGGATTTCTCATTATTTAATTTGCGCTTTCGATCCAATAATGGTTGCATTCATTATTAAATTTGTATCGGGACTTTGCATATTTAATTTATATAGCTTATCAATTAGACTACCAGCCTAATAATCTTTAGAATTTTGGAAAGACTAAATAATTCATTTCCCAAATTAACAAAGATAACCGCATTTGTCCAACATGAAACAGAATCAGAAATTCCGTCTAAAATGATCTGCATAATAAATGTGTTTTCCAAAATTAAAATAAAACCGTAGTCTAACATAGCTGAAATGTCCCAATAGCTTCAGACTGAGCTTTGCCATTTCCCGATGGGATGATCTTCACCATCAATCGACAATGCACCGAGTGGCAAGTTCGCATAGTGACACTTATGTGAGTAGTGGCTCATGTGCATCTATCCGCCTGGCGTCACTCGGTACCAAAGCCAAATTAACTTTAACTAACAAAGTTGTTGGGCTTAGGAATGCTACCGATATTGGCAAAAATAGCGCATATAGTAGATACCGAAAAATAAACACAAAATGCTCACATTAATACTACACACGATATATTAAAGCACAAAATATATATACACATGGGCCCCCACAGATACACAAGCACAACATTGTATTTAGTCTTTGACGTAAAACAATTTGAAAATCCGCATTTCCTCAATTATAGCACTAAATGTGTATACTATAACGCCAAACATTACGCTTTCTTTCGACCGACATAATGCTCACGATGTTAAAAAAACTTTATTTGTCTCACATTTAGACTATTATTACCCTACATCCGCATAAAAATAATTATCCTTTAGGCCGATCATTTTAGCATAGATATAGAAAGTTCATTTATTATAAAATTAATTTAATTAAATTAACGTAGGTTACTTTTGGTAACATATTAATTTAAAAAATTAATTTAAAATAAATAAACATATCATACTCTTCATCATAATTGAATTAGGCGTTATGGAAATAATGATAATCAATTAGACGCATGAAAATAATAATGGTAATTCAATTAGTAATTAATTAATTACTTTAATGAAAAGACGTTATGAAAATAATAATAATGATAATCATGACGTCAACACTGCACTCCAAACGACATAACGTTTGAATCGTCTTCAACCTTGCGACGTTGACCGCCGATAAGCCAACTTTGACGTTGATAACTACCGTCCCCGCTTTAGACGATCTGCTGGTTTTTCTCGCCTCTTTATCGGGAACAAACCGTGCCAATTTTGTAGAAAAAAAAAAAAATTCCAGATTCGCATTCATGGGTTTAATTCTAATATACCATTTTAACCACAATAATCATGCAAATCTCACCTCAAAGCAACCCTTAAAAACACATTATGTGTCAAACTCCATACATCGATTTCAACCAAAAACAAAATGATTGAATTTTGCATAAATCAAGTTCCCAAAATATATATATATTTCAAAAATCTGGTATGATCAAATTAGCACCAAAATACTAACTTATTAATCAAATGATCAGTATGATCCGCTCTGATACCACTTGTTAGATTAAATACACAAGAATAAACACATAGATATGATTTTTATTACTGTTACACCAAATACAAAATAAAACCACATAACCCTAGAATCATGGTATCGTGAGCAATAAGCACCTCCCCGCCTCTTCGGGGAATGGTATCACTAACTTTATCAAGTTACCGAATGTAATAACACAATCACGCTAAAAATTTAACACTTGTCACCTCAATGTGCCAAATTCAACAAAAAAAACATATAAAATCCTAGATTTATGTAAAAGAACCACTTTATTGATAAAAAAGATGAAAAAGAGATGTAGAGGGGTGGTTTCAGACCAATAATGACTAAAAAATCACCCATCATTCCTTAAAGAAAAGAAACTACCGTATAAAAGTTGGTTAAATGAAAGTAAGAATGATAAGTTTTAATATTTAGTTGTTTGAACTCTTATTTAATATTGCCAAATTTAAGCATCTTAGTTTTTCTTTAAATTTATTCATAGATTCAAAGATAAAATTAATTTGAACCAAAACCTTCACGTAATTGATAGGATAAAAATTAGTGGAAATCAATGTGCTACAACTTTAAAATATGGAACCCGTGTGTCAGGTTTCACATGGAGTTTTAAAAACATAAAATTAAAATTAAAAATAAATTTAAGAAAATTATGGTATGAAAAATAATCTCAACTTTTATGATGCCTAAAAACCAGGGGGTTCGTTGACCAATCGTTAACCTGCGGAAAACTCGTGGATATCGGATGACTCGATACCACACTGTTATGTCCCATTTACTGGGATCCACAATTTTAACAAAAATCGGATGAAATTTCCCTGCATCTAAGCTCTATCCAAAAATCCAAACAGTGTACAAACATGATAATATGGCCCATCTGAGACCCAATATAATACAATGACTTTACCGAGTCCATTTATGAGTAAAAAAATGACCACACAGGGTCCATTTATCTATCTTCATTTAAAACATATAAAATTATATTTAATATAATTCATAAGAGTTTAATTACAACACTCTTACAAATATTACACATTAGGACAAGATTGTTCCAAACTATTTTTACAAAACTAGAATAAGTGTTACATGTTCGCTACAATCGCGGCCTCAAATGAGTGCACGTCCACCCGTGTCTCCGTCTTTTACACCCAAATGTTTCCATATAAGGTGAGCTACGCCCCGTGAGTAAATTTCCTTACAAGGGCTACTCCCACCTAAATGCATATTACGTGAATCATTATGTTCCACAATTTACACATTCCAAACAAGATTATGCAATTATAGGTTGGAATTCTACATGCCATGAGATGAGATGAGACTCAACCATGTACCATGCCCCGAGTCCTTACTGACTCATCTCACACAATGTCAAAGCCCATGCGTGATAAAATCCATCATTTCCGGATTACATCAAATGATCATTTTACAAAACAAATTCATTTGTTTTCAAACCAAAAGCTTTTTGAATGTTACACCTCAATGATCATTTATATTCAAAACCACGCCTTTTCGCGAAGAATGAATCTTCGAGGTCTCATTGCAGGCTTCGTAGGTGCCTTCCTACACTTTCAACGCTTTCATCGTTGGACACATATGTATAACAAAAATAATCTAGGGCTTTCATCCGAGGGTTATCTATCCCTGCTTGCTATTACCTAACATATTTTCATTTTCATGTATACAACCATGCGACCTCATTGAACGTTGTCCTACCGTACCAAGTCCACCATCAAACACCAAACGCAGTGTTGATCCATACCACACATTCACACCCATTTCATGTGATGTTCCCTTGCATATACAATGCGATGTGCCATTTCATGCCTATACCATGTCACAAATATGATGAATGCTATATGGACAATTCTACTCATGCATATCACCTATGCATCATGGACAATTATATCAATTAACATAAAATTTCCAAACAATCACTCATTTCATGTCAATATATTTGCACACACATATATCAACATTAACAAGTCATCACCAATCAAGAAATGACATACTTTATCCTCTAAGCCAAATTATGACATAACATGTCCACAAATAGCCTAAGTCACTCACTTAAACTTAAGTGAGTGGCTCATGTCACACCACGTGTCTGCGGCTTATTCGGATTCGTTTATGTCTTGAAACAATTTATTTCATCTCGGTTCAAGTTCAATTTATTTTAAATGAATTTTACTTAATTTATTTTCCACTTTCGAGATTTTTTCTTCTTAAAATCCCGTTTTTGGGGTCGCCAAACGCCCGACGCGAAATCGTGGAAAATCCCATTGCCTCGGCTAAATGAAATTGCCTCAAAGAACTGCATTTTCAAGGATACGAACTAACGATGAGATCCATTTCAAGAAACACTTTCAGTTTAAATTCATAATCTATGAAACTAAACTTTAAAGAGTGTTTCTCAAAAGACACTTTCAATTAAAATTTAAGATTTTCAAAACTTTACAAAGTGTCTCTCAATAAACACTTACCACATGGTAAAAAATACACTAGATTTAGAAATATTTCTCAATCTTTTATATTTGAGGAATTTTATTTATTTTTGGGCTAAACATTGGAAAAAACCCAGGTTTCACATGTCATTGAGCATATCATACCATGGTCATTTGAAGGGTAGATTCTTTGATTTCCAAAAACTTATATGATGCATTAATCCCTTTTTCATATTGTACATGCTTTTGATTAAATAATAACCAGACCTTAAGTTAGAAATACGATTATGAATTAATAAGTATGTACAATATCTTTATTAGAATAAACCTTGTTGGTCAAGAATGAAAATTTTGGGAAATTTCATTGTTTCCACAAGTATGGAAAGAAATCTAGCTCCAAAGATTTCCAATCCAAAAAATTTCTATCTGTGAATTTCGAAGAAATTTTATAGAAATTTCAATTAAGGGAGAAATTTTGGTGATATACGCTTCAGCAAATATGGTTGAAATTTTGGGATATATGATATTTTTCATAAAATCAAGCTATCCTAATTATTAAAATTTCCATCATCATTGAGTAGTTAAAAAACAACATTATAAGGGTTTAGATTCAATGAGATAATTCATAACGACGCGATTCATGTGCTCCTTATAAATATTTTGGGACCTTTTTCTTTTCTTAAAAATATTATTATAAATTAAGAATTATTTACAAAGTAAATGACAATTTTGTTCTTTACTTATTCTTTGTTATTATGTAAAATTTACTTACTTTTTCTATGTTTTCTTTTCTACTTCATCTTTTTATAATTTTTATATTAAAATTGTTTTTTTGAAAGACTCACTATCAATATAATTGTCCAATACAACAAAGTTTGTAGGAGAAAGGTTTTTATATTGTATAAGTACAAATTCCTATTAATTAAGTAGAAACATTTTAAAGCTTTAAAAAACTCTTAAAATAATAAGGACATAGGCTGAGCTAGGATTCAATGGTCCAATAATTTCGTTCTTATTATTTCAGTGGGTGGTGCATGCAGTAACTCAGTTTGAGCTGCCTTAGCTTATAAAAGAATTCTTTCAAAAAAAAAAAAAAATCAGTTAGAGCATTTGGATCTGGCCCCCTTAATAAAGGATAATATTTACAATGTAAGTAAAAATAATTAATTTAAAAATGTCTTCTAACAGAAAAAATATTCATAGGTGGCTTGAAGAAAGATGATGGAAATATAATAACAATGTAAGTAAATTTGGATACATGGGCAGGACACTTCCTGGCAATCACTGTCGGGAGGATAGTCAAGGCTTTGGACTAAAACCCCTCCTTCGAATTAACTTCGCTCTTCAAAGTCATAATAAGAACGCATGGAAATTTTTGTCCCCCATGCTTTGCATGCCATTTCACGTCCTATATATAGCAGCCACCAGTACAACATTCTCTTTCTAGTAGATTGTGTTTCTTTATTTTTGTAGTCTTTGATATGATTTCATACCATTGGCTCACATTTTCTTTTATAACTTTTCTACTTTTTTGGATATGATTCATACCATTGGTCCACATTTTCTTTATAATTATAAACGTCTGAATCACTACACCTTCATTAATTTTATATGACCTTAAAATTAACACTGGATAAATCATCTAACGACGATTGTAGCTAAATTTAAATCCATGGTCATCGAGATATCATGTTAACTCAAATTTAAAAGTTTCATTTTCATATAAGAAGTTATGTGCAGTAATGAAATCAAAGAAGAAAAATGATAAAAAAGAGTAAACACACATAGGATTTAAGATAAGAGAATATAATAATAAATTTACTCCTGGCTTAATACGTCTCAATCCACCGAAACGATCGAATTTAAACTTTCACTATCACCAATGAAATACATAAAACGTATTTATAATTGTCCACACAGACATATAATTACTAAAAATATTCCTATACCGCTATACTTACCTCTCGCTTCCGACATTTGCTCGCTTTTCTTCATACATATGTTTTTCTCAAATATGTCTTTCCTACATACTACAATATATTATATAAAATCTGCAAAATCGTACTTAATGAATTAATCACACTTATATGAATCCTATATTATTAATGCACATTAATTATCACGTTTGAGATAATTAGCTACCCACAGCGGAATTGGCTTGAATGTGACGCGACCCAAAATGTCCCGACTTGTTCATATGGAATTGTCCGTACAGTTGGGTGTTTGGCCTACCATGATTAATCCATTTGTAAAAAGAATCAAAATTGTACATAATTTCCCTTAGAAATGTGTGGTTGGCCCAGTATGAAAGCTACACTTCTAAAGGAGTGGACTAGCCTGTAGGAGGGTCCTGAGTTCCAAGCCTATGTGGTATGTGGGACCTGTATTGGACTAAATAAAGGATTAATTGATGAACGTGACACTTAATTTATGTGTGGTGGTGATGTTTGGTAGACCAACTTGATCATTTAGGAGGGATTTAATAACTAAATCTTAGTTATTGTCTAAAATTAAATAAGATTAATAAAATAAGTTAATTAATCAATCATGCCTCATGAGATTAAGTAGAAATGTTTGATATTTTAAATAAAGTTATGACATATGAGTGGCCTAACTTTTAAATAAAAGTATGACATAAATGGCTACTCTATTTGAATTCAAGTGGAGAAAGTTAATGTAAAAAAAAAGATTAAATAACTTAATAACTTAATCTTAGTTATTGTCTAAATTAAATATGATTAATACAATAAGTTATTGTCTAAATTAGGAGGGATTTTAGAGGGATTTAGGAGGGATGTAGAAGGGATTTAATAACTTAATCTTAGTTAATGTCTAAATTAAATATGATTAATAAAATGTGCTTAATTACCAATCACGCTCTGGGCTTCATGCCAGAAATGTCAAGTTTTAAATAAAAGCAGAACATAAAAGTGGTGGGTGCGGTCCCAGTTTGAGTTCCAGTGGAGAAAGTTAATGTCAATATATATATATATATATATATATATATATATAGTATATATATAGTATATATATATATATATATATATATATATATATATATATATATATATATATATATATATATAAATTACATAAAAGTGAAAAAATTAATTAAAATAATTAACTATTCTGATTTCATATTTTCATTTGATTTTTCACTTATCTTACCGCATATGCGATTGCAGCTAGATCATAGTCGCTAATGTTCCTACTTGTGATCTCATTTGAACTATGTCGCAAAGGCATTCAAACTCCCTCCTCCGTAGACTTCAATGTAGCTGTAAAGCCAGAGTGATATATTTTGTAATAAAGCAAAAACACACACTTTGCACGGCTTGAAGAACCCGTCTACGTCAACTTGTGCCATGCCCGCATGCAAAGATTTTCACCTGATCTGATTCGGCTACTACACCAGCCTTTTACAAGATAAAGACTCTCTACCTACAAACTTAAACCTAATCATGTCTAGTGGAATTCAAAATGAACTCCCTTTATTCTCCTCTCTAACATCGCACACTCAATCCTATATTACATTAATAAAAGATGAAGAAAATAAAAAACACTATCTTTCACCAAAGGCAATACCTTAATCCCAAGATTCGTGACCCGCACTCCTTCCTTCAAAGACTTCCTGTGTTTTATTTGTTGTTCTTCTTTAAGCTCTGTTCCTAAAATCTATGTTGAGTATCTTCCAAACCCTCGAACTTATAATCTTGTGGATTCAATCTTGGATATCCTAATATGATTTCAACTCTATCTTTTATTTTTTGTTCTTTCCTTTAAGATACTATAGTAGAAATAGGAAACTTGCTCCTCAAGTAAATATCATCACTTGTATATGACGCAATAAACCATTTTTCATGTTTCACGTGCCTCTGCAAAATCATATTACATTATTTTAATTGGATTTTAATAGGGGGACACAAGTGATGATGGTCCATTAATTAAGATAATCGAGGTCCATTAACCAGTCTGGTATTAAGAATAATTAAATATAAATCGAATGTGTTTCGAGTTTATTCACGTATTAGGAGGGTAAATCCATCGATTTACATTGAAATCGAGCTTTCGACTCATTTCTTATACGCGCAAAAGTTTTTCTTTTCTCAAGTCATATACAAGTCATAATTGGGTTTCAATATATAAACCTGTAAGAAACTTATCTTGTTTTTTATATGGGACAATATCTTTTTAAAAACTATTATTTTATTAATATCAAAGCCATATTTCGCAATAATATCAAAGCCTTGTAACATGGGGTGTGATTTTGATTAGGCTATCTAACTACACCCTCAAATAAATTTGGAAGAGAGAGAGGTGTAGGACACGTGAAATTCTTCCTAGATCACCATAATTAGAATACAAAACATAATAATAGAGAGAATTTGAAAATAGTAGACCTGATTTGAAATCCATGGTTGCTTGATGCGGAATCAAGAAGATCTCGCAAAATACGATCTAAGATCTTCTCCTTATCCCTGCATTTGCGACACTCGCTTAATGAGACTGTCACTACGAGTTGGGTAAAATTTTTCTCTCTCGAACTGCATGTGAGTAAAAATTACATCCCAAAGGCAGGAGGACTTGAGCTTTATATTTATAGAGTACTGACCACGGGCCCTCTCATTACGGGCCGGGCTGTACTCAGCCCACACCTGCTAGCCCCATATTAAACTAATTAAGAATCCACATATCTCACTTTATTAGACCAAATTAATTCAGTTCATTTCAATTAATAAAGCCCATATTAAGAAAATCTTACATTCTCCCACTTGGGCGATATTAATTGAAACAAAACTGTGTGCGCACCTTCATATTGGTCTAGAGATTATTCTTAATAGTCAATCCTATCCCATAAAGTCCCGAACACTGAATCATGGCGGTAATTGCATGTACTCACGTTGCACTTTCCATGGTCACAAGTGCTTTCTAACTTTACCTATAATGATTCACATTGTAGTTGCAGTTAAATGGACAATACCTCATAATGGAGTGATACTTCATGTGTTATCCATTTTGTTAGTCCAAATTCTCTCCTTAAGTGCCAAAACCTAGTGTGTGTCACCAGAGAATATCCATCATGGTTCCAACGAACTCAGATATGTGCTACCTTGATAGGTAATTTTACTTATGTGTAACAAGACATATCATAAGGCTAATGCCAAGAACGCCCCATAGCCCGTGCCTGGGCTACAATACCTCGAGATTCTTTCAACAATTATATGTACTTAACTTGATAAATCTACATTCACAAATACCACAACGCAAAAGAGTCGATACAAATTCAATTATTACAAAAATGTAAATTAACTCCATTCAACCTTCATAAGAGCAACATAAAACTTAACAGCCCCACTAATTTACAAGATCCCATGATACTCCTAAGCCCATGTTAATGACACATGTCATCAAATACACAAGGGCGAAGGGGCCTTTAGTTAGCGGATCCGCTATCATATCATCCGGTTGAAATGTGCTCCACCGCAATGTCACAGTTCAACTTTTCCTTATAGTCGTACTGACTCTATGTGCTTAGACCCCTTGAGACCTCTGCTGTTGTTAACAAACAACACTGCAGAGTTATTGTCACAATACAACTGTATAGGCCTATCCACAAAAATCAAAATACTTAACTCCTTAACGAGGTTTCTGAGCTAAAATCGCCGAAGGGCCAAAAGCATGCTACAAACTCGCCGCATGGTGTAGGATGCTATTGATTGCTTCTCACTTTTCTATGATACTCGCACCTTCGCTAACTTAAAGATGTAACCCGTTGTTGACTTCTTTTCATCCCCGCGACAAATCAAAGAAAGTCTCGAACCGAATACCCAACTAAATGTAGTCTCGAACATGTTTGTAAATCAAAGATATACGCTTCGCCCTCTTTAAGTACCATAACCTTTCTCGGGTAGCAACCCAATGATCATGTCCCTGGATTTGACCGATATCTCGCCTAAGTCCTATTGCAAGGTAATATCTCGGTATAGTGCATACTGAGCATACATAATACTCCGCAAGTGCACTAGCATAAGGTACATTCTTCATTCGGGCTTTCAATATCCGGTCGAGTGACACGTGACGCACTCAACTGGCTTCCACCTTGGCCGCACGTGAGCAATTCCGGCTTACATTGTTGCATGTTGAATCTTTCAAAATACGATAAACATATGCCCTCCGAGATAAACCCAATAAATCGCAGTTAACGATTCCATGAATCTCAATGCCCGTGACAAGACGCCACCGCGCCCATATCAAAGCTGACAACATCCGCTTTGTCTCATGCAAGAAACTGTCATCGCTGCAGCAGATATCATCTACATAGAGTATTAGGAAAATGAATTTCCTCCCACGACCTCGCAAAGATATACATCGATCTACTTTCGTTTCCTCAACAAACCATACTAAGCAACAACACTATGAAACTTTAAGTACCATTGTCTAGAAGTCATGGAGACCATAAATAGACTTTTCGGGCCACATACAAGCGTACCCGAATCATTTGCCACAAAAACCTTCTCGGGTTGCATCATAGACTTCTTCATTAAGGTCTCCATTGGAGAAAAGCAGCTTTAACATCCATCCTGCCAGAGAATTCCATTTCGAAATGAGCAACTAACGCCATGATCACTCTTAAAAGAATCTTTAGAAGAGACCGAGAAAAGGTTATTTCATGCCTCATACTCCTTCTCTCTTCGAAAGGAAACCTTCGCTACCATCCGGCTTTAAACTTCTCAATCTTTCCTTTATGGTCCCTTTTAGTCTTATACACCCATTTGCAGTCAATGGGTCTATGACTTTTAGGTAGTTCAACTAGTTCCCAAACTCCATTATGCCTCATAGATTGAATTTCATCTCTCATTGCATCCAACCACAGTTCTGACCGAGGATAAGAAACAAATTCTTCCGTGATAAGTTATCGATCAGTCATTAACCGATATCGTAGTCTTGTTTCTATATAGACTAAATATCCCAAGGGTATAGCCGATCGCTCCTCCTAGTGGATCTCCCATCGAGTAGTAATAGCCACATCCCGCACTCGAGCTCATTTAACTTCATTGCAGCTGCTCCAACAACAGATCCCAGTCTCAACAGTTCAATATGGTGTGTGGGAGTTCCCACAATTATCTGTATGGGAGGAGATAAAGATACCATATTACCCACCGTACTATTATCCTCAATACCAGAGCAGCCATTTCTTCTACCACATCAAACTCCAAAACTGGGTCGTCTGCGGGATTCCACAACTTGTGCCTCCATTGGGATTATAGAACCGATATCCCTTCAAATGTTCCGGGTAAGATACAAAAAGAACACCAGCTTCGTCGTTCAACTTACTTAACGCCGTGATTATACAACTTCACTTCTCGTTATGACATCCCAAACCTAAGATTATGTTTGAAGTACGCCAAATTCATAACTCAAAAGGAGCTCAATGAAATGTTTTTGTAGGTACACGATTCAGAATGTACAAGTCAAGTTTCAAAGCTTCACCCCACGTAAAACCAAAATTTGTCCTACTAATCATACTCCTTACCATTTCCATAAGAGGCGCATTGCGTTTTCGCCACCATTTCGTCAGACTCCTGCAGGTAACCGTGCCACTATCCCGCATCCTCTAAGCATTTGGCTAATGGCCCCTGTCAGTCCCGCATTGCCATGCTTTCCATAATACTTCCACCGGTCGATCTAACAACCTTTATGACTTTTCCCAACTGTTTCTCGACTTCAGACCGAAAAATCTTGAACTTGTCAAGAGACTCACCTTTTCTTTAATCAAGTACAAATAACCATATCGAGAATAGTCATCAATAAATGTGATGAAATAAAAATTTCTACACAAGATTTTCTCCGTATAAGGTCCACTTATATCTGTGAATGACATCCAACAAGTCGAACTTCTGATCGCAGCTTTTCTTCTTATCTTATCAATTTACTCTCTACACAGCTTCATGACACTTAAGTCATTTCAAGACAGCAGATGTTAGTCTTTATCAACCTTCTACTCTATCCTAGAGATATGGCCAAGCCGTTATGCCACAATGCATAAGACTGTTCCTTAGGTAATGGTCTCTTAGAAACAACCTTTTCAACCGTATAAGCGACGATATGTCATCGAGATAAACTCAATCGTATAATCCGTCGGGAGATGAGCGATGCTGATCCAACCCACTAATTAAGAAATATTGAAATAACATTGCTTTTGGATTTCAAAAGAGTAATCATATAAATCTAAACACGATACTTTAAAACTAAATTCGTCTGGGGCAATGGTACATAAAAGTATATATTTCAACATCAATTTAAAACCGTATCTGTAATTAAGATTACATTCCCACGGTATATGACAGATCAAATTTTCGTTGTTTCCTCACAAAGAGCTTTGATTCATCCTTATTTGCTCCGGTTTATGAATCCTCGTATGGTAAACGCGAACATGATTAGTTGCTCCACATCTAAGTCACCAAAGAATCGGACGGTGCTTCGTATAGGTTGGATTCATAAACAAGTGTTAAAGAACGGCTTACCGCAAGTCCACGCTGGAACTGCTTTTAAATTCAGACATTCCTTCTTCATGTGACCTTCTTCTGTATAAAAGAAGCTAGAATGATCACCATCCTCTTTTTCTAAGGAATGTCTTCTTTGACCCATATTGTCGATCGACTAAGAGTTTCATGAGTACCTTTTACGAAAGTACGACTTTTGAACTTTATTTTTCTTTTATGGGAACTAGAAGCATATAAGGCCAGATGCTCTTCTCCTTCTTAAGTTTCTTCCTCGCCACCACCCTTGCTATCAAGTCATTAACTGACCAAGTCTCATTCGAATTGTAATTTGTCTTTATAATCCCAAAATCGTAAGTATTAAGCAGGCCACGCATGGCACGTGCTGACGTAATGGTAAACATTAAGAGCTTGGAAGCCGTCTTTAGGTCTACCATCCTCAGGACATAATCTCTAACCCCAGCAAAGATTCATCATTCTTCACAAGAAATAAAGAACGTTCAAATCTTCAGATGATTAAATTCTGATTTAGCCTCTACGGCCGCCATCATTTCCTACAGCATACCAACCGTAAACCACTTTTAAGCGTTTGAATGGATTTCATTGTCAATAAGCAAACCGACGCTCCTTTCCTGCGTGAAGATACCGCTTTTCTCGCCAATACCAGACGGATATCTCGCCGCTTATCCTTTGTAAGAGCATCGCGAACATCCGCCGCCTCCATTCCAAATAGAAAATCCTCTTCCATTTCTAAAGCTCAACCCAAGAAGGACCTCAATTGAAATGGAACTATTGCTATTAAAATTAATTCAAAAAACAAAACAAAAAATACAATCGCATCATGTGAATACTTATACGTAGAATTACATACATCATCATATAATCACCTTAAGTAAAAATATGACATGCAACAGACACTCATTACGACAAATGGGCCATGAGAACATATTCTAATTCTTCAGTGAAATCACCAATTCGGGGTGTATGAACCACTAAGATCACTATTTCTCACACATGCTATACATGTATCCCTCCATGAACTAACACAGATCACCTCCTTCGGGGAGTATGATCACGCAATAAAACAGAGACATCCCACCACAATATGAGACTCCGATTTTTCAAACCCAATAAGTGTGCCACTTTAAGGTCACAACCGATTGAATCCTTGAAAACTTCTCATACCAGTGGATATTAGCTTATGTATCACATTCACTATATATATATATGTAATGCCGTATGTAAATTAATCTATACATTACATGTCATGCTACTATACTGTTTAATTCATTATAGGTCAATGAATTACACTCTACATAGTCCTTATGTGGTATACATACATGTGGTTAACGCATATATTTAAAACCAGAAATACAAGAAATACTAAAATATTCAAAAATACGTTAAGGCAGTTCTTACATTTTCGAATTTGTAACAGCTTCAAACAGTAAAATAAATATACCACATTGTAGAGCATCTCGAGACGAACGTTGCCGGTACCAAGATCGCCCAAAACGGACGCCGGACGCCGCCGCACGGCCGGGCCGGAAGGCGCCGGAGTGTCCAACCTGGCCCGTAATCGGCTGGGGTCGATCTGGTCCGGATGACGTCAGCATGACATCATCAGGCCGGGTCAGTATGACGTCATCATGACGTCATCCGGATCGGGTCAGTATGACGTCATCATGACGTCATCCGGATGTACAAAATCGTCGGGGAGTTGATCGGGTCGGCCGGTAAACCGTCAGCATTGACCGGCTCCGGGCCGTAACCGCCGGGCCAGACCGTCGGCTGTAATTCGGCCGCTCGGGACGTCGCCAACCGCCTGCTCACCGTCAAGATGACGCCAAGACCGGTAACTTGAACCGTCCGACTGGTCGCGGTGAATGGGTCGCCGACGCCGAACCGCAGGCCCGGATTTCGGCTAATATTTTCACGGGCCGTCGCGCTTAACGCTACGGAAGCGCTGCTTACGCAGCCGCAGGCGCTGTCTCCCCGCCTCCTAAGACGCGCCACCCAATCGGCATTCGCCTTGACGAAGATTCCAAGATGCACAAAATTCAAGCTCGACTAAATAAAAATTCCTAAACTCGGACAGAAACCTGATTTGAATAAAACCTTAAAAATAAAATATTCAATTCATATGTTTACTTAATCCATATTGTCACGTTGCAGTGACACGCGAAATTCTTCCGTATCACCATAATTAATACAAAACATAATAATGTAGAATTAACAAAGATACCCGATTTGAAATCCATGGTTGCTTGATGCGAATCAATGAAGATCCGCAAAATACGATCTCAAGATCTTTCTCCTTATCCCCAGATTTACGACACCCAAGCACGAGATCACATCACGAGTTAGAGAAAATTCTTCTCCGAATCAGATGAAATTAAAAAAATTACGTGATCCCAAAAGCAGTGGAGTGACTCAGCCTTTATATTTATAAAGATCGACCACTCTTGGCCCTCTCATTACAGTTCTGCCGCATTCTCACCCCACACCGGCGCCCCCATATTAAACTAATTGGGCATCCATCTCACTTTATTAGACCAAATTAATTCAGTTCATTTCAATTAATAAAGCTCATATTAAGAAAATCTTACAAGAGGGTCAAGGCAGTGGACCGATAATGTGCAACCCCTAGTTCAAACTTCTTCAAGGTCACGACGCCATTAAATTTGGCGTGCCATCCGTAGCAGCCCATTC
Source organism: Tetrastigma voinierianum (assembly GCA_016808115.1). Taxonomy (NCBI): domain Eukaryota; kingdom Viridiplantae; phylum Streptophyta; class Magnoliopsida; order Vitales; family Vitaceae; genus Tetrastigma; species Tetrastigma voinierianum. The sequence continues at coordinate 238,253 of JAEQBH010002624.1, forward strand.
CTGACAGCAGCCACCTTGTTTTCACATTCAAATTCTCCACTTATGAGTTGTTTTGATTGATAAGTTTGAAATTAATTTTGTTGCATTGCGGATTTCTGAGTCACTTTCTGCATTTTTCGGCTACTCTTATAGAGCCTTATAGCAAACGACCCAGTATATTTCCAATGACCTTAAAAAAGATTCAAATTAATGACCATCGGAAGAACCTACTATCGAACCAATGATCTTATGCCTTAAGATGTGCTTATATGCTTTTTCTTTTCTGCATATTTGTGTTCTTTGCTTGGAAGTTCAGGATTATAGATTTCAATGTAATTAGTTTTCATTAATTTTTTTGATACCAAACATATCGTTAAAATATAGTAAACTATTTCAATCAAACTCACAGTACCTCCCATCTTTCCTAGATTTCTTGTCTTTATAAAATTTTAACATTCTAGCAATTGAGTTAGACTTATGGACAAATTTTTCATGAATTAAATAATACATTAAATATCTTATTTTAAATTAGAATCACAGGATACAAATAAAAAATTAAAAAATTAGAGTATTTGAGTTTTAGTTAGTATCACGATTCACGCGCTTGATAAGGTAAGGTACACTTATAATCCCTTCAATCCAAACACAGCTTGATAAAGTACAAAATACAACTCGATGTGGTATTTAGTTCAGGATCTCACATGATATGAATGATAAGGTTTTTTTTTTTTTTTTTGAGAAAAATAATTCATGATTCAAAGTATTAATACACTGATAAACATATAATCAAAATCGCTAAAAATCATAACACGAACAACATCCACAAGTACGTATAATTAAACGACTCAAAATTTATACATTCGATACCGAAGATACACATTTAATATTACTATTACGACTAATATCGTTTGACTCTAATTTTACAAGATAATCGACGATCATTTATTCGATTTATCGCTCATGATCAGATATATTTTATCATTCTCAATTAACTAAACACAAATAAGTCACGGCCGATTTAAACCAAACCGCCGATCGGTATGATACAACCACTGGTCGCACTACAAGACGACAACAATCATAATACCACACAAAGCGCGATTTAAAATTACGCACGCTAATTCATGGCGATGACTAAACTGCGAAAAACATATAAAAACCTGGGGATTATACTGAAAAGAACTACTTATCGGAGCAAAATATATTAAAAAGCAGAGCAAAAGACAAAAGATTAGACATGGTTTCGCATCAATAATAACAAAAAAAATCACTTGCTTAAAGAAAATAAGCTAACATATAAAATTTGAAAATGGAGACTATAAGTTTTTAGTATTTAATTGTTTGAATTTCATTATTCCTCTTATTTAATATTGCCACATTTAAGCATCTTAGTTTTTCTTTAAATTTATTGATAGATTCAAAGATAAAATTAATTTGAACCAAAACCTCACGTAATTGATAGGATAAAAATTAGTGGAAATCAAATGCTGTAACTTTTGGGTACAGAAACTGTGTGTCAGGTTTCACATGGAGTTTTAAAAACATAAAATTAAAATTAAAAATAAATTTAAGAAAAGTATGGTCCGAAAAATAATTTCAACTTTTGTGATGCCTCAAAATCAGGGGGTCCGTTGACCAACCGTTAACTTGCAGAAAACTCGTAGATATCGGATGACCCGATACCACACTATTATATCCCATTTATTGAGATCCATAATTTTAACAAAATCTAACGTAGCCCTCAGACGGTAAGCTTCTATCCAAAATCCAACATGCATAAACATAATAACATACTTCATCCGAGACCCAATATAATACAAATGACCTTAACGAGTCCATTTACGAAGTAAAAAAATGACCACGTAGTCCATTTATCCATGTTCATTTAAAACATATAAAATTATATTTAATATAATTCATAAGAGTTTAATTACAACACTCTTACAAATATTACACATTAGAATAAGATTGTTCCAAAATATTTTACAAAACGGTAACAAGGCCACATGTCGGCCTTCTTCACAACCGCGCCCCCGCCATATCCACCGTGTCTATCTTCAGACTCAAACGCTTTCCCCATATAAGCGAAATACGCCCAACAAAGAACTTCCTATACGCTACTCCCCACCTAAATGCACACGCGAATTATTATGCTCCACAATTCACACATTCTAAACAAAATTATGCAATTATAGGTTGGAATTCTACATGCTACGTAGACGAGATTTAGACTCAACCACGCACTATGCCCTCAGCCCCTATCGACCCTATCACACAATGTCAAAGCCCATGTGTGATAAAATCCATCATTTCTGGATTACATCAAATGATCATTTTACAAAACAAATTCATTTGTTTTCAAACCAAAAGCTTTTTGGATGTTACACCTCAATGATCATTTACATTCAAAACCATGTGTCTTTTTGTGAGTAACGAATTTTCGAGGTCTTATTGCAGGCTTCGTATGCCTTCCTATACTTTCACCGGCTTTCACCGTTGGACACATATGTATAACAAAAAATAACAGAGCTTTCACCCGAGGGGGTATCTATCCCTACTTGCTATTACCCGACACATTTTCATTTCCATGTATACAACCGCAGCGACTATCAACGCCGTCTCTACCGCATCGAGTCCACCATTAAACATCAACGCAAGAGCATCATACCACACACTCACACCCATTTCATGTGATGTTTCTGTGCATATGCAATGCGATGTGCCATTTCATGCCTATACCATGTCACATATATGATGAATGTTATATGAACAATTCTACTCATGCATATCACTCATGCATTGTGAACAATCAATCAGCATAAAATTTCCAAACGATCACACATTTCATGTCAATATATTTGCACACACATATATCAACATTTACAAGTCATCACCAATCAAGCAATGACATACTTTATCCTCTAAGCTAAATTGTGACATAACATGTCTACAAATAGCCTACAAACAAGCCATGCAATGGCCTTATTTATACACAAACTTATCACATGTTAATACATTAAGACACACATATTGACCTCTAATCAATTACCACCAAACATGTCATTCAAATGCAAGTAATGACAACTTGATCCTCAAGACCAGTCAGGCATAGAGATGCCCATAAACATTCCACACGTACAAGTTTCATAATAACACAAGATAGTTCCGAACTCAGTTTAGAAACTAGTCCCCTAACAATCCCAAAATCTAGACACAAACCATTAAACAGCCTAAGTTGTAACAGTCTCAGAAATGAACCATAACTTAAGCTGTAGAGGTCCAATTTGGGTGATTCAAAAGCCTACATCAATTTTACAGTTGCAACTATAATTTTCATGAAGAACACTAGTCCAAATTCCTTATTTTTCCCAATTAGAAATTAGTCTCAAAATCTAGACAGTATATGGGGTCAAAACAGTATAAATGTGGTAGTCCCTAAAACTGACTATAACTCTGACGATAGAGTCCACTCGTACGATTCAAAAGTCTACATCAAGTTTACAAATGCTGCTATAACTTCCATGAAAAACACTAATCCAAATTCCTCATTTTTCCCAACTGAAAATCAATCCCAAAATCTAGACATTTCATAGGGACAAACAGTAATAAGATTCCCACGTACCAAAATTCAACCAAATAGCCTCTAATTCGCCATAAAACTTGATTTTTCAACCCAAACAGCTCCTAAGGAGCTATAGAACCGGATTATTAGTCCAAACAGCCCCTAAGGAGCCATAAAATCTGATTTTTCAAAACAAACAGTCCCAAGGAGATGTAAAACCGTATTTTCTCAATCCAAATTAAACTCCTAAAGAACTATAAACTGAATTTTTTTAACTCCAAACAGCCCTTAGGCAAAAAAAAAAACAATCAAACACAGTCTCCTTATTTGAAAATAAAACCAAAATAAAAAGAATCCCTACATCTTGAAACGTAGTAGAACTAAAGGAGGTCTCAAGAACACCTCCTAATCCCAAAAATTTTGATTTTCTGAAATCTCCTCCCTTGTATCTTTGGTGAAATCCCTTAAGATCACATGCAGAACCCTCATTTAGCAGATAAATTTCTACTTTACTTGGGACAAATCTGATTCCACTAAACCCGACTGAGAGTTAGTTGAATGTTTTTTTCAAGAAATTTATAGAAATGGGGGAATTTTTGGTGATATACGCTTTCTTTTAAAATATGGTCTAAATTTGGGATGTATGATATTTTCTTTTCCATCATCGCTTTTGAGTAGTTCAAAACAAATATAATAAGGGGTTTAGATTCGAAGAACATGCAATATCATACCCACGGGATTCATATGTTCCTTATAAATATTTTGTGACCTTTTTTCTTTTGGTAAAAGTATTATTATAAAGAATTATTACAAAGTAAATGCATACTCTGTTTTTAATTTATTCTTGTTATTATGTACTTATTACTTTTCTGTGTTTTCTTTTCTACTATCTTTTTATACTTTTATATTAAATTGTTTTTGAAAGCACTCACTATCATATTGTCCAATACAACAAAGTATGTAGGAGAACGGTTTTTATATAGTATAAGTACAAATTCCTATTAATTAAGTAGAAACATTTAAAGCTCTAAAAAACTCTTAAACCAATAAGGTCGACATAGGCTGAGCTAGGATTCAATGCTCCAATAATTTCGTTCTTATTATTTCAGTGGGTGCAGAGCGCATGCAGTAACTCAGTTTGAGTCACCTTAGCTATAAAAGGAATTTTTTGTCAAAAAAAAAAAAATTCAGTTAGAGCATTTGGATCTGGCCCCCTTAATAAAGGATAATATTTACAATGTAAGTAAAAATAATTAATTTAAAAATGTCTTCTAATGAAGTAAAAGTACGTTCATACGGATAAAAATCACTGTATCGAAGAGGGAGGAAAGTCAAGGATATGGACTAAAACCCCTCCAAATTAAATTCGCTCTTCAAAGTCATAATAAGAACGCATGGAAATTTTTGTCCCCCATGCTTTGCATGCCATTTCACGTCCTTAGATAGCAGCCATAAAGTACAACATTCTCTTCTAGTAGATTGTGTTTCTTGATTTTTGTAGTCTTTGGATATGATTTCATACCATTGGTCCACATTTTCTTTATAACTATAAACGTCTGAACTAGCTTGTATGTATCTTTATTAATTTTATGGAACCTTAAAATTAACAATTGGATAAATCATCTAATGATCATAAGCAAATTAACTGATAAATTAATGCGATCCTCGCTATTCTACAATCATGTTAACTCACATTTAAAAGTTTCATTTTCATATAAGAAGTTTTGTGTTGTGATTTGTGCAGTAATGAAATCCCGTATAGAAGAAAACAGATAAAGCAAGTTAGTGAAACACAAAGTAGATTTAATATAAAAGTGAATACGTATTTACGCGACGGCTAAAATGTCTTAATCCATCATAACGAAGATTGAAACTTTCACTATCACCAACAGTGCTATTATTATAAACGTATTTAAACAACCTCAGGTAATGCATATAATTACAAAATATTCTTATACCGCTATATTTTCTACCTTCTTGTTTTTCCGATGATTTGCCTGCTTTTCTCCATACATGTTTTTCCTCCAATATGAGCCACATATTACAGCAGTGTTTATATAAACTGCAAAATATTACTTATATCAATGAATCGCACTTATATAAGAATCTTATAATATTAACGCATCATTAATTATTTATTATGCGATACTGGGCATCTAATAAAGGAGCGAATTATTTGACAAAATATTCTTATACCGCTATACTTCACCCCTTGCCTTTCCGACATTTGCTCGTTTTCTCCATATATATGTTTTCCTCCAATATGAGCCACATATTACAGCAGGTTTATATAAAATCTGCAAAATATTACTTATATTGAATGAATCACACTTATATAGTAATCTTATAATATTAATGTAATATTAATTATTGGTGTTTGAGGTGATAATTAGCAGCTCCAATAAAGGAATTGGCTTGAATGTGGACGCGACCCAAAATGTCCCGACTTGTTCATATCGAATTGTCCGTGACAGTTGGGTGTTTGGCCTACCATGATTAATCCATTTGTAAAAAGAATCAAAATTGTACATAATTTCCCTGTACGTGTGGTTGGCCCATGAAAGCTACACTTCTAAAGGAGTGGACTAGCCGGTAGTAGAAATAGGAAACTTGCTCCTCAAGTAAATATCCTTATCAAAATATAATCCTGAATTGTTTCATACTTGCTCTTCAAATTTTTGATCTAAGCTAGCAAACTGTCATGCATCTCACGACAGCTCTGGATTCTAGTCTGACTTTTTAAGTCTCATATGTCCCTTGCATTGTGGAACGACCTTAGTTCGAGTTTAAACAAAGATATAAAAATTTAAAACCCAACACCTTAGTTATCTTGCTAATATTTTTTATCATTCTACAGCCTTTCTCATCACTGAACTTTTTTCATTCTTATTATAATATATAAAAATAAATATATACTAATTTGATGATCCAAATTAAGTTTTATTTTACTTTTTCCTTTGACTTCTATTCACTTTAATTTGACGATTTAAATTTTTAAATGGTCTGAAATAATCCCAAGCGACTAGACGACTGTTTACATATGAGATTTGAACCCGGCAGGGATTTCATGCCCTGTCTTGTCATGTTCTTCACGTTAATCACGATGAGACCAGATAAGGCTTCTTTTTTGTAGAGTCTTATAAATAGGTAGCATATATGGCCCTCATTGCTCTAACTGTATTTTGAAATCAAGTGTCATGGCTTGAATTCCTTACCCTTTGTTTTTCTAATGGAATTGTCCCACCCTCAATTCAGGATCTAGTCAAAAAGATCAAAACAAGAGATGTTCTCAAACGCAGATATCTATTCATTTGTTTCTCCTTCTGCCTATGACACTGCATGGTAAAGTACGATTCCAGACCCCCCAACAGCCTGATCGTTCAATGTTTGCTGGGTGCTTTTGATTTTAAGTGCTTCAATGTTAGAGAGAGATAATGTTTTTTGTGGAGTTTTAGATGATCATGGCTTGCCCACCATTGATTCCTCTTCTCCTGCAACACTTAAGTTTCCCATGGTTGCTCTTAAACAGTGGAATGGGGGTCAAAAATATAGATAGAGGTAGTTTATTTTCTGTTCCATTTTCATTTTTCTCATGGAAGATGATATGGTACTTTTCTTATGAAATTATCTTTTTTTTTTACTTCTCAGATTGGCATTTATTCATGTTTAATCAGCTTGAAGAAATACATAATCCTGTCTCTTTATAGTTGCTATTGTTTTCCTCATTTGCTGAACTTAATGTTCTAGTTGGCATAGAGATAGATTTTACAGACAGATTAAAGTACTAGAAGAAATATTTACCAGAGACAGCAAATTCTCAACACGTAACTTAATTCTTTTTCTCAGTTTGGTGTTTGACTGTTAATACTACTACTGGCTTCATACTGGTCAATATTTTCAACAGTATATATATATGCTTGCTTTTCAGGGAAGAATGGAGGATGCACATATTCCACACATCACATCTGTAGCTTCTTGCCTCCTGGTATGATATCAGCCATGAAGAGATAGTCAAGCACTTGAGCGGCGAAGGCTCAATTTTCCGATCACCTTCTGCCACTGCTCGTGCATTTATGGTTACCGGAAAGGAAGAGTGTCTGGCCTACCTTCAATCCCTTCTTCAAAGATATCCTACTGGAGGTTAGAGATCAAACACTTCCATTTTCATAAACTCCCACCTCTAGTAGTAGTACTTATAAGAATGCATGTATTCTTATTTTCTTATTAAACCTAACTCCTATGTCTTGAGCAATGTTTAACATGGTATTTAAGAGGAGGTCCTCGTTCAAGCCAATTCCTCCATTTTGACTTATTTGTTTATTTTGTTTTGGCTTTGACTCATCAGATATGAGACAACATGAAAAGGGGTATTAAGAAAGTAATATTCATTTTAACTCCAAATCCTATAAGTTTAACAGTATTACCCTATCTATCAGAGGCTGATCACTTGGTTTTTATTGCAGTTCCTTCAGTATATCCCATGGATGAAGAGCTTGTAAAGCTTTCCATGGTCAATCAATTACAAAGATGAAGCAATTCAGCACTTTTGCTGATGAGATTGGACCAAATATTATCAGTGGTTCACAGGTAACATCTTATAAAAGAGATCAAATTTACAAACTAGCTAGGTATGATCAGTGACTGCTACTGTTTGCTTTATGGACAAATTTCACAAGCTTTCTTTCTGGGAAATTCAGGAATTACATGAATCGGGAAGGTGAAACCAGACAAATTAATTTTGTACCAGCTCAGCTATACAAGGATTCTTTAGCATTTCGCCTTTTGAGGATGCATGGTCATAGTGTGTCTCCCTGTATGAATCTTAACTTCTCATTTTTCTAATCTTACTATCAGAGATTCGATATAGATAACTTTACTGATAAAATGTTATTATATGCAGGGTGTTTTTGTTGGTTTCTCCATCATGACGACATTATGGATCATATTCAAAATAACTGCCAACGTTTGTCAAGCGTACTGTTAAATGTTTATAGAGCTACTGATCTTATGTTTCCAGGAGAATATGAGCTTGAGGAGGCAAGATTTTCTTTGGTTGAATTATTGAGAAAGCATATCAATATTGAGGCATCAAATGACAATCTTGCTGTGTTCCCCAATTTTCAGAGAATGGTAATTCATTAATTTTTATTAAAACTTTCAAGTTTACTTGATAACTGTACTTTTCGTAACAGTATTTGTTTCTAAACAAAAATTTAGAAAAACCCAATATGACAATGAAAATAAGATTAGGGATCTCGTTTGTTATCATTAAAACTGTTGGTAATGGGGCTTAAAAAACACGTAAAACATCATTAAGGTTATTAAATCAGTTTGTTATTTGAATATGGTCTTTTCTTGTGTTATTTATGTTTTCGAATAAAAAAATTGAATCAAACATGTTCTTCATATATCCTTATTTTCCCTTAGTTTTTTAGAGCAAAAATTTTAAAATTATAAGCAAATAGACCCTTATGTTCTATTTTTTGTTCAAAATAAAAATAAGGGCGCTTTTGAATGGTGGTTTTAAAAATAATTATAATACAATGTGATTAAAAGTAAAACACTTTAAAAATATTAAAAATATGTTGAAAACATTTCAAATTTTATCTTATAAAACATTAAGAGGGAAGAATTCCATGTGGGGCTTGTTCCTCCTTCGCATTCAGGGGAAGACTTTAGGGCTCCTCAACTAATTTAGGCTGAACGGCCTTAAAAAAATTCCTATTTAGTGTAAGAATTCAAAAGAACAACTCAATTGCTATAATCCTATTTTAGTGTTCAAATATCTCCAAAGAAGAATAGAAGCATTTGTTGAACATTAATCAACGTTGTTTTATTTTTATTTTAAATCAATTTTTTTTCTGTCGTTTATTCCAGGTTGCCTTTCCTTTACGTACCTTTCTCTCCATTTTGTACTCATTCATAGACGTATCTAAAAATATTTATTTTTTTAGAATTTAGATTTATGGTTAGGTGTTAGTCAACTTTAAGTATGTTTGATGGGACTGCTCCATGGAAATAGGCAATAGTCTAATAACACGAGAATCACTTCCATCAGGCCTACTCATTTCATCATTTATATAACCAAAAGTCAATTTTGAATTTTTATTATTTAATAACTTTGTAATAAATTATCTATTGCGTACGTAGGAGAGGTCCTGAGTTCGGTCCCCATAACTATACAATGCCAAATGAATTTTTTTTTTAAAAAAAGAAAAAAAAGTTATCTATTAAAAAAAGTTTATAATATAACGTGGCACAGATCGAGCAAGAGATAGTTTATGGATTAAGCCTGGTTGATCATTTGATCACAGGCAGTGGATTGAAGCAAATGAAATCAACACTTATGGATGGGAAAGCCTTCACAGGTACTCATTATGTAATTATAGTTTTGATTTAATTTCGGGCATTATATTTTATGCCAGGTAGTAGCTTTCAACGTGAGGAATTGTCCTTTAACATGTATCAATGGTCAAAACCTTGAAAACCAGGTTATCTTGTCTTCATGAGGATGATCTTAATGCGACTTGCCATGGAAAACTACAATTTCCGTCAGTCAATCTACAACAAGGAGTTGGTGGAAATAACAAGGTATATGTGGATTTATATATATATATATATATATATATATATATATATATATATATATATATATATATAGTATATATATATATATATATATATATATATATATATGGGAGAAGAGAACATTACTGATGTTTACACTACTAATCTTGATGCCATGGAAATATTAGGTGGTCCAAGGACTCGGGTCTAAGCAGCATTGGATTTGGTAGGGAAAACACCACTTATTGTTACTTTGCTTCTGCTGCTGCCAGCAGTTCACAGCTGCTTTACGATTCGGAAGTAAGGTTGGTAGTAGCAAAAGGCGCAATACTAATCACAGTTGCAGATGATTTTTTCGATATGCAAGGTTCTATGGATGAGTTGGAAACCCTAACTGTGGCAGTCCGCAGGTACTCATGAATTATATATATATATATATATATATATATATATATATATATATATATATATATATATATATATATATATATATATATATATATATATATATATTTTAACTGGGGATCTCTTTTCTGTCAGTGGGAGACCATATTCATTTCTAATTCATGCCTCTTATTTTTGAATAATAATATTAATAGATGGATGGCCATGGCTTGACCGGCCACACCGAGGTTATCTTAAGGCCCTGATAATCTTTGTCAATGACGTTAAGCTGCAAAATACCTCCATCAACAGGGAAGGGGAAGTGACATAGCCAAAATCCTTCGCGATTTGCAAGATTAACTGTATGTAATTCAATCTTTAGAAATTGACTAGCAGACTGGTTTCCAACTGAATGGACCGTTAATAGGTGATCTTTAATTTTTAATTCAATTATCATCTAGCTCAATGGTGACTCGATTATGATCAAACTAATGAATCATGAATGGATAACTTTTGCCCAATCAGTCTAGTTTTATGAATTATATCTTTCTGCATTAGATCTTACCTATGTCATGTATGATAGAGTGAATAATGTGCTTTTGGTTTGTATGAAACGTTCTCATCATGGCTGATGGAAGCTAAGTGAGCAAAAGTGGGTATATACTATCTATTGAAGAATACTCTTCGACAGGCATGATATCCATTGCAGCACATACTTTGGTTCTACAAGCTTCATGTTTCTTGAACCCCAGCATACCGATTCACAAACTTAGACCTTCTCAGTATGAACCTGTCACAAAATTGCTCATGATCACAACACGTCTGTTGAACGACATACAAAGCTACCAGGTCTGTTGTCAGTACCCGCAACCATGCATATCAAGTTAGTTAACCCTAGGTACCTATTTGTTAGAGTTGGATAAATCGAATTATATTTGAACACTATTCTTCTACGGAACTATGGTGGTAACAAAAGGATTGCCTTATAACCCATCACTAATCCTGTTAGGAGGTAGGGGGCTTTGCCCTGCTGCTGAGCTTCACTCCACTTGATATACTTATAAAGATATGAAATATTTGATTAAAAGACATTAAATACCTCTAAATTTGTAAATCTAATATCTTTCATATTTTCTCTTGAAAAATGACTTATTGTGGATAAAAATATATTTTTCTATTTCATGTATTTACATTATCGATTGAAAAAATGATTATTTTTACAAGAAAATAAAGACGGCGGTTTTGACAAAATCAGATCAAAAATTGACAAACAGTCAAATTCAAAATTTTGGTTTTTCAGTGTCATTTAATCAAATCACCCTAAACATATTATTGTTCCT